>JARHVA010003648.1:1575000-1822500 GCA_037957365.1 Torreya grandis
TTAAAAAGATCAAAATTTAGGATAAGAAGTTTAAATGTTGAATCCAAAATGGCTTATCTAGTTTTGGTCTAACTGTGTGTATTAAGGTCAAAAGATTGGTCTACAAGACCAATATTTGACATTAGAAGTTGTAAATTTTATATTTTATATTTTATATTTTATATTGGTATATATATGTCAAAGGACATTTTTAAAGTATAATTATTAATTTTAAGTGTCATTTTATGTGTTTAATATCAAGTTGTTCATGACTAGGTGTTGGAGTGTTCTGGCAGTTCTAGGTAGGCTATTTGCAGAGAAGGTTTTGAGTCCTTTTTCCATGTGTAATGAATTATAATTCACTTGATAAATTTTATTAGGTCTTTTATAATCTTTTAATATTATTTTTTATCATTATTATTAGTACAAACTTTGTGTTATCTTTAGTTTTTCAAGATAGACCTTTGTATGTGTGTGGAAGGCCTAATGTGAATAATACAAATGGCATGCTTCAAGTGGTGATTGGAGATAAAAGGTTTCATAGACATAATATGAGATTATTATGGATATATTTGAGTTTCATATTGATTTTTACTTCTATTTATTAAATTTTAAAGTGTTTCAATAATATCAAAGGGTAATGTGTACTAATGAAGGCCTAATTAAATTAGGTTTCCTTAAGGCCTAAAGAAAGATTTAGTCCATTTTAACTATGGCTAAACTAATTTAATGTTTGTGTAATTTATTAAGGAATATATTTTTTTAAATATAAATTGTAAATTGTAAATGGTACCATTATAAAAGGAGTAATCAATCAAGAGGTAAGTATATAAATATTGTTTACTACATCTATCACAATATAGGACATATTGCAAGATTCTGCCCTAATAGAGTTAGAAGCACCTCAATATTCAACAATACATATTAATATCCTATAATTAATGAGAATTATAAAACATTTTTATGGAATCCAAATCAAGTTAGGATTGATCATATTGAACTCATGAGTCAAGATGGACTATTTGTTAAGGAGGAACAAAAGACTAAAGAGGATTCTATACTAACTCAAAATACTTTTCAGTTTCAATATGAAGGAATTAAATGTTATATAGATAGTGACTGATTAATGCACATGACAGGAGACAAAAATAAGTTCATGTCATTGAATAAAAATACTACAAGATTAGTGAGCTTTGGAGACAATATAACTACCAATATAGTTGGTAAAGGTGTCTTGAGTTTGGACAATGGGAATACCAAGACATAAAATGTGTTGAATGTAGAAGGTCTAAAAAATAACCTACTTATTTTAATTCAAATTTATAATAAATGATGCACACTAACCTTTCATGATAGAGGGTGTGAGATAAGGAGAACCAAATTAGGAGGGTTAATTATGCCAAGAAGACTGAGAATAATCTATATGTCTTAAATGAGATCAAGAAAGAGAGATGATTCATGAGAAAGATAGATGAAATTTGACAATGGAAAAAAATGTTAGGTCACCTAAACTTTTATAATATGTTCAATATTATCACTAATAATTTTGTGAAGAACATGCCTAGGATCACTAAACCTACAAACATACTTTATAAGGCATGTCAGCATGGTAAGAAAACTAGAAGAAGGTTCAAGTCCAAGGAGTAATCTACTAAAAGACCCTTGTATTTAATAAACACTAATATCTATGGGACTACAATAATTCAAAGCATTCAAGGAGATATCTACTTCATGTTACTCATAGATGATTACATAATAATGACTTAGGGTGCATTATTGAAAGAAAAGTCAAAAAATCTTGACAAGTTCAATGCATTCAAGGATCTTGTTGAGAATGACAATAATGGAAAGATAAATTGACTAAGATATGATAGAGTAAGACATTTTTGATCCAATGAGTTTTATGAATTCTGTGAGGTTCATGGAATAAGGAGATAATTCTCAGCAGCTAGGACACCTCAGTAGAATGGGGTGGTGGAAAGGAAGAATAGGATGATTTAATAAATGGGTAGAAATATGCTAAATGAGTCAATATTATCTTATGGATATTAGATATAGGTAGTGAGCACTATAGTCTACATTTTTAATATTGGATAAATAAGGACTAATGGAAAAAAGACTCGTTATGAACCATGGAAGGGTAGACCTACCAATGTGGATCACTTCAAAGTGTTTGGGATAAAATATTTCATCAAAAGAGATGATGAAGACTTGATAAAGTTTTATTCTAGATATGATAAAGGTATATTCTTAAGATACTCATCAATGATCTTAGTCTATATATGTTATAACAAGAGGATACAAAAGATAGTGGAAAACACCAATGTGAAGATTGATGGGATAATGAAATCACACTCATAGTCAAAGGAAAATTTAAATAATAAATATTTTGGGAATGAAGAGGAGATTATAGATTTTTATGAGGAATAAAAAGAATTTGAAGAGAGACATGACTCAAAAGGACCCTCAAGATAGATTCAAAGAGATCAACCTGAATCTCAAATCATTAGCAATAAGAATGTAGGTATGTAAACAAAGAGATGACTGGTAAAAAATCTAAATCAAGATAATGTTTCTATATTATCCAAAATTGAACCTAAAAATATTATAAAATAAACCAAACAAAAATTTTAGATAGGTGCTATGAATGAGGAGTTAAACTAAATAAAGAAGAATGATACTTTCGAACTAGTTCTTAGGCCTAAATATAAGAATCTCATTGGCACAAAATGGGTGTTTAGAAATAATTTGAATGAATATGTAAAAGTCACTAGGAAAAAGGTTAGATTGTTATGCAAGGGATATGAATAAGTTTAAGGGGTAGACTTTGAGAAGGCCTTTATACTAGTAGCAAGATTTAGAGGCCATCAGATTGTTTCTAGCATATGTAGGATTTAAAGGGTTCAAGGTATACCAAATGGATGTCAAATCTACCTTTTTGAATGGTAATTTAGAAGATGAAGTGTGCATTGAGAAACCTAAGGGGTTCTCACTATCAGATGACAAAGACTATGTTCACATATTGAAAAAGGCTCTTTATGGTATAAATCAAGCTTTAACATCTTCATATGCTAGGTTGAATAGGTATCTATTATATCAAGGATTTAAAAGAGGAGTTATAGATAGTAATCTATACATCAAGATAGAAGATGACCATTTTCTATGTGGATGATATCATATTTTATGTAAATAATGATAACATGACCAAGGCCTTTGAGAAAGTGATGAATAAAGAGTTTCATATTTCCATTCTAGGAGAACTATCATTCTTTCTTAGGTTACAAATCACTCAATTTTAGAAAGGTATATTCATCTCACAAGCTGAGTACATAAGAGAGATGTGGAATAAGTTTAAGATGGAATATTATAATGTAGTTAGTACACCCATGATCACAAGGTTCAATTTAGGCAAGGAATTTGAGTCTTTAAAGGTCAATCAGACATCATATAGGTAAATTATTGGAAGTTTGTTATACAGCACTACCTTTAGGCCTAACATCATGAAAGTAGTTTGTCTTGTGGGAAGGTTTCAAGTAGATATAAAGGAAAATAATCTAAAATCCATCAAAAGGATACTAAAGTATCTCAAGGGGAGTATGGAGTATGGATTGTGGTATCCAAGAAGCAAGGAGTTTTATTTGCTAGCCTATATAGATGTAAACTGGGTAGGAAATATAGATGATAGGAAGAGTACTAGTGGAGGATATTGCTTCTTAGGTGGGTGCCTAGTTTCATGCATAATCAAGAAATAACCATTAGTATCTTTATTCACTTTTGAGGCTAAGTACATTTTAGTATCTTCATGTTGCACTTAGGTTGTATGGCTGGGATAGACCCTAAAAGACTAAAAATTAGAGTATAATGGTCTTATCCTTATCTATTGTAACAATAAAAGTGGTATAATTATCTCAAAGAACCCTATCATGTACTCAAAGACCAAGCACATTCCCATCAAGTATCATTTTTTAAGAGAGTAGGTAAGCAAACAAAATGTCAGACTTGAATATGTTTCTACATAGGATCAAATTATAGATATCTTGGCCAAACCACTTCCAAAGGTAACATTTGAATAGTTAAGATAGGAATTGGGTGTAATTCCTACCCCTTATAATCATTTAAAAAGCCAAAGTACTTAGGGGACATAATTAGGTTCATTACCTAAAATAATAGGTGAGTTTTAACAAGAAGGTATGTATGGATATAGGGGGAGCATGTTTATATTATGTTTCATAAACTCATAATCCTATGTGTTGAGTATTTTGGTTGTAAGTAGTGTGATCCAAGGAGTTGTAGACATCACTTTGTCATTTATGTCAAAGGGGGAGAAAGATAATAATGATTATTTTGTAGTATGTCTTGACATCAATGACAAAGGGGGATATTTTTGAGCATTGTTCATGTTGTTAAGGTTTGACATTGATGTCAAAAGATCTTGAGAAAGTCTTCATTAGGTATTTGATGAGTATATTTATGAGAGATTCTATTGATCAGTATTTTAGTGATTCTAAGAGTGTAATATATGATTGGTATATGTTATTATGACTACATGATTTATGTGAAGGTCAACATCGAAGGTCTCTATTGTCAAAGTTATCAAGTTCTTGAGCCTTGTAGTATCTTGACAAGGTATGTGTATAAATGCCTATTATTGTACATGAAAGAGCATGATGACATGGTGAAATTATTTCACATAGGCATGAATGGTTGTATGAGGTTGTTTTATCATTCATGTGAAGCATTGAAGCACTCATTAGAGTCTTAGGGTGAGCCTACAGGGGTAGGATCTATAGATCAAATCTACAACTAGGCCATTTCTAGACCCTACCTATCCTAATGAGGCACATGATCTATTGTAAATGCCTATGAAGATGTAAATTATTTTTTGAGCATGAGAGAGTTTTAATGATTTTTATATTAAGGTAGAGAGTGCTTGTAAGTAATCATGAAGGTCAGTTTTTAGGCCTGATGTGGTTTGCAGGTCACGCAAAGAAAGACAGTATGGAATAATGGGTATGAGGTTTTATTTACAAGGATATTATGTAAAATTTAGTGTTTTTATAGGTATGACATGTTTTTTAAATAATTTTTAAAAAATTAAGTCATGGGTTTCAAGAAAAGGAAAGAAAAGTGGTTTTGAGGTCTCTTCAGTGCATAGAATGAAGACATGCAAACCTGATAAGGACTATTAGGTGTTCATTGGAATGGGTAACCTCTAAATCATAACTTAATATATTAATGGTAGATTTTTAAGGGTCCTAGATCAAAATTATAGGCATTATTTTTTGGATTAAAGGACTATGCTTTATGAATGGTTGTTAAGAATGGAAATAGGTTTAAACCCTCTTAGAACCCTAATAATGACTCAATGTTAAATATGTTGATAAAAATTTCCCAAAATGGATTTGTATGGATATATAAGTGATTTTAGGTTTTATTAAACTCTCCCAGACATCTCCAGGTGTGATTGGTTTGTCAGGTATGTGAGTAGACCCTATAAGAAAGTGCACATTTCTCAGATATTTATTGTAGAAGTCAGAGTTAACCAAGTCAAAGTATGAAAATATTTGTATGAATAATGTTTATACTTGTGTTTTATTTCCATGTTTTTTTTATAGGTTATATACCTTAGGTGTACTCAACTAGTCATCTAAGATAGCCTATCACTAACATGCCTAATGGTGGAAATAGTGAGAAACCCAAGCATTGATGAGAAGATGATTAGGGATGTGCTATCATAGAATAGTGATGAAACCAAGTGCATGGATATGTTTTTCAATACTTTTAAGAATTTTCATTTTTGGTATAAGTTTTTGAGGTCAGTGTTTATAATGAAAACATTACTCATAAGTTAACATGTTTGGTTCAGATGAGACAATGAGATATAAGGTCATGAGATTTGTCTACAAGACTAATATTTTATTTTTGACTATATTAAATTTATATATTATAATTATATAATGATTTTATAGTATCATTTTCATTAATTTTAATTCATCAAATATTTCTACATAGGTGTTGAAGGTCATTGTCACCATGACTATGTTTTAAGGTAAGCTAGAAGTTTTGGATAAGTAAGTTGCAGTGATGATTTTAAGCCTCTATTCCATGATTTTATGTATATAATTAATATGGTGTTTATTTTTGTGACTTTAAATTATTACTAATTCTTTTTTAAATATTTTAATTTGGGATAAGAAGTTGAAATGTTAAATCTAAAATGGCTTGTCTGGTTCTAGTCTGACTCTATGTACTAAGGTTAAAAGATTGGTCTTCAAGACCAATATTTGACATTAAAAATTATAAATTTTGTATTATAAATTAGTATATATATTTCAAAGTATATTTTTAAATTATAATTAGTCATGGTAAGTGTTCTTTTAGGTGTTGAATATCAAGTTGTTCATGACTAGGTTTTGGAGTGTTCTGGTAGTTCTAAGTGGGCTATTTGTAGAGAAGGTTTTGAGTCCTTTTGCCCTATGTAATGAATTATAATTTAATTGGTGAAGTTTTTTAGTTATTTTAATATATATGCATATGATTTTTTGTCATGATTATGTGGCTAAACCTTGTTTTATATTCATTTATTTAAGACAGGTCTTTCTGTGTGTGTGAAGGCCTAATGTGAACACTGCAATTGGCATGATTCAAGTGGTGATTGGAGATAAAATGTGTCATGGAAATAATATGAGATTATTATGGATCTATTTTAGAGGAATATGGATTATTCCTACTATGTATGAATTTTTAAAGTGTTTCAAGAAGATCAAAGGGTAACGTGTATTAATGAAGGCCTAATTGAATTAGGTCTCCTTAACTAATAAAGAAGGGTCTCGTCCATTTAAGTTATGGTATACATAATGTAATGGATTAATATTTTTGGCATGTTTTAAGGCCTAATATTTGTAAAATATAAGTTTTTAAGTGTGTATGGCTGACCCAGATGTGTATGAACAAGAGCCTAGTATAAGAACAAGGAATAATAGGCCTAATTGACTAGTTAGCGAATGAGAGAGTTAAAGAGAAGGATATATAAATTTGAAGAGATAAAGGAGGTATTTTATACCATCATAAGGGTGTATAGAAACTATAATTAAGATATAATAAGGGTACTATATATGAATATCAAGGTGATATGACCTAATATATATTGAAGAGACCTAGTTGAGTGAAGGAGCCTATAATGAAATTTGAGAGGAATATAAGAGTGTGAAGAGCTGAAGAGGTGGTCATCATTAGTTGGTTGAGAAACAAGGTGTATTGAATGTGATTAAATAAATTATGTGGTTGAGTTAATATCATCATATGTTAGCTCATATAGCAAATGATTGTAAAACACCACATTCCTTGAAAGTGTTATACATTATCCCATCATTAAAACCCATCCATTTACTACTAGTTCATCAGGGTCCCACACATATCTCATACCCACTATTCACTTTGCTACTATGTGATCCCATGAATATAGAGCAGTAAAGCTAGCCCAATACTTGCCCCATATTTATAGGCCCCTGAATATAAATCTCAATATAAGTGGGATAATACAACTAGTCCAGAAATGAAAACTTAATGAATCCCAACCATATCCTAAAAACATCCACATGTCTTATATAAAATAACTTAATGAATCCCAATCATATGGATATTATATAATTAAATTAAAAAGGTTGGTAGTCTACATGTGAGCTGATATATAATCATCAGTAGGATTTAGGTCACATAATTATGTTATCTATGCCCCTATGCTATAAAAAATCAATGTTTTAATGAATAAAGAGTGTTATGTAGTACTTATAAGCTATCCAAAAGCAACAAAGAGAGAGGGAAATGAAAATATGAGACATTACTTGCACTTAACTAATAGAGATGGTGGTGGAAGCAACAATTGATGGTGTAATCCACTTAGAGTGTTATGTAGTACTTAGAAGCTATCTAAAAGCAACATAGAGAGAGGGAAATGAAAATATGAAACATTACTTGCACTTAACTGATAGAGATGGTGGTGGAAGCAACAATCGATGGTGTAATCCACATGTACAAGTGTAGACTCTACATAATCCAAATCTAGCTTTAACTGCTGCATAGAAGGGACATAAATGATATCAAATCATAAAATATAGAATGGCATTCACCAAAGTGTCAACTCTAGTGTTCTCCACATGATAGATGTGGAAGATCTAGACATCCTCAAAAAAGGAGGGTAAATCATGTACCACCTCAAAGAGAGGAAATAACTTTGAGATAAGGATGTTTTAGACCCTAGTGAGTTAAGACATAGCTAAGAGTGAGTCAAAGAATGACTACACATAACATGCACCTAGTTAATGAGACTTAGTCAAAGTTAAAATAATTATGTGATACTTAGGTGTATTATTCATCTCACTATAAGGAAATATCTAGTTACAACAAGCTCATGTCCCCATGGGTCATCAATAATCCATGTTATAGTGGTAAGTCCTCAATATCCTTGAATACCACCATCGGTATGAATCATCACTTAGAGGTTCACCATGATGGGGGTTGAGGACACTAAAAAACACTATAGGAGGATTATTTCAATACAAAAAATAATAAATGAGATGCATAGAGGAGATATATAATGAAATTAAGTCACAATGAAAGGTCTAAGGTGAACACTAATTATGGGATGAGGTGACGAAGGATGGTAGAAGGCTCATAAAAGATGAAGACTAGAGAAAGTCCAAAAGTATCTATAACAATGAAAATATACACCTGTAAACACCACACTAAAAAAGGAAGAGGGAGTCTATGGGGATTGATAACAAGCAAGTAGAGAAACTATTGATAAAATAATAAAGTAACTCTACTTTTATCCCAAGGTGAATTCAAAAGGGAGTACACAAGCTGAGAAGGCTAGAGGACACATGGGTCCTAGAGACCAGGATGGTCAAAAAAGGACCTAATAAGGCTCTGAACTATAAAAAGGAGGTTTTCATCATGTCTTAAATGATCCAAACCCCATAAAATGGAGGTTTTAAGGTCTTACTAGTATTAGTGAGGGAATCACCCCAATAGAGCCAAAAAAAGCTTAAAATAGGAGGGAAAAAGACTGAAAAGGGTGAAAAAGAGTCATTTTCACTCTTACACCACCAAATGAGATCCAAGAGTCATCAAATAGCATAAGAGGATATGATATAAAATATGTGACATGAAAAATATGTTCTATTTAAGGACACTAATTTTTAGTTATTGAACTTTTTAGGTTTGGGAAGGCCTTAAAAATGTTTTTGAGGATCTTAAGTGATTAAAGGGATGAATCAATCAAAACATCCAACAAAATTGTTTAGGATGGGACTAGACGTAGTCTAATGGAAGAAAGAATCCAAACAAGGGCTTATGGGAGGTATTTAGGCAAGCCCTAAGACTTGCTTGGTTGTCACACCCTAGACCACAACTCAATTTATCAAATCCATAGCCTTCCCCACTTACATACTATAATAATGTAACCTTATACACTTGGATGTTGTGGGTATGGTTACAAACCCACATATTAGGCTTAAAGAACCCCCAAAAAGGCTTAAACTAGCCCAAGAGAGGCCAAAATAGAGGTAAAGAGGGGAGGGAAAGTGAAATAATAGGTGCATACCTATATTTCACTAAGTTTTCTCATATTAACATATTAATTTAGAATAAAAGGATATAAACATGAAGATGAGTCATAATTCTAGAGGTAAGAGAGGCATCTCAACTAGTATAACCACCTCCATTATGTAGTGGCCAACCAAGAGAGAGTGTCCTAATGCCACATATGATGAGGGGCAATGAGGGGTGGTAAAATACACATGATGGATGAAGACTAGATAGATAAGGACCGATAAATTTTTGAACAAACACAACAATTAACCAACAAAACATATAATAATGATATTAAAGGAGAGAGGGAATCAGTATAGGATTAATTACAAGCAAGTAGTAGTACCACCAACTAAAAGAAGAAAAAGACTTTACTTCTATCCCAAGGTGCATCCAAGGAGGAGTTCACATGCCAAGTAGCCATGGAGACTTGTAAGGTCTGATGATAGATGCCATGAAAGAGGCAATCCATTTAATGGGGGCCTAGGGAGAGTGTTCTAGTAATTTATGGGGATTACCAATGTAGTATAGTCCTAGGCCTAGGCTTGCACCCATGGACAGGCCACCACTTCACGTAACTATGAGCCTACCCTTGATGTAAGCCACTTTTTAGCCTCAACATAGGCTAAATGGAAAGGAAAAGGTAGGAAGATGGAGATGGAACATCCATATCCTAAGGTTCACCAGTCATGACCTAAAACCTAAGAGTTTTAGATGTGGGATCACTATTGGTGAACAAGACCTATAAACATAGAAAAGTAAGAGGATGGATGTGCATGAAATGCATGGGCATGATCTTGGTTTAATCTCTCCTCTCATTAATTAGGTCACGTGATACAATGTGGAGGGAATAACACCCAATATCTAAATTGACAACTCAAGATACCTCACTATGAGAGGTATTGAGAGTGTTAATGCCATGATGATATACTTATGATGAAGAGAGAAGATCTACATTCATGAAAACATCTCAAAATAAGAATCTAAATATTGAAGATCTATCTTTATTTTTATAAAAATGAGGCATCAAAGATCATGCAATGAGTGAAAGAGGAGTGAACACTAATTAATACTCATTAGTGTTAAATTATTCATCCTTGATAAATAATAATCCATCAACAAGATCTTTGGGTGAACCCAAAATACCCCATGAGGAGACAACCAAATCCTCATCATATGGTTTTATTTTAATGTAAAGTAATGCCTAAGTATTTAGGTCCACTTCCAAGTTGTTAAACTCTCCTTCATGCATAAATTAAACCATGAAAAATGTTATCAATGTGTCATATTTCATGGTATCAATACAAGGATGACCAAGAACCATTTTGTATGAGAGGTCCAAATATAATACACAAAACTCAATCCTAATTATCTTTGGCCTAAACTTGACCCAAAGTTTCAAGTTTCCCACTAGTGCAACTGTATCATTAGTAAAACTAACATAGTTGTGGTGAGATTCAGAGAGATTTTTATGATTAATATTGAGCTCATTGAACACCCATAGTGTAATTATGTTCAACATGGATCATTCATCAATGATGCATCTCTTAACATGATAATCATTGACTGAAGTCTTGATGTAGAGTGGGAATTAACTCTCTATGCAGTAACTCAAGCATCTATAAGATAGGTGGGGTTAAAGGATAACATAGGGGGATGAAGATGATTAGGGTTGTTAGAGTTAAATAAGACCGCCATGTCATCCTATAGTGGACCCTCATGATAGAGACCAAACTCATAAAATATGAGTCCCCTTTACTTAGGGTAAAGTCAAAGAATTATCCAAATGAAGATCCTAGTATAAATGGAATATATCTTCTCTATAATAGAGCGAGGAAGTTGTCTATCTTAGGGAGGGATATTATGTTTAAATTCAAATCTAACTTTGGGGTTTCCCATTTTTATGTTTGGAATTATAGGTTTTGACAAGGAGGATTACACCCAGGGTAGGATGCCTAACTACCGCCCTTCCACATGCAACAATGGAAACTCCCCTCTCACTATGGGACCAGCAAAGATGGAGGGGAGAGTATCTAGATAAGGGCTAGCCCCCTCTGATGTATCTTTTAGGCCTTGGTTTCTCCTAATGATAACAAATAAATGTAAAAGGGGGGGTTGAAAAGAGAGAGAGATGATAAAAACAAAACCTAAGCCTAAAAATAAAATAAAGGAGATACACCAAAAATGATGACCCACCTAGCCTGAATATACACTTTTCACCAAGAAGCAGCACTCATACACTTCATCTAATGTGGGAAAGTATTCTATGTCAGTGAGGTAGGGGTCCATGGAAATACAGGGAGGAAGAAACTACCAGAGGCATCCTCAGACACACTTATGACAACCTATTCACAGGTACCTACAATCCTCTAAGGACGCTTCTGGTAGACATGTAGAAAAGAAACTTCACAATGCACTAGACATGCTAGAATCAATCTGTGAGAAGCATAAAAGGAAATGACTTAACACAAAAAGAAAACATAGACATGTGCTTGAGTGCAAGTGCAGATAGAGGTAAAAATGCTAAGTCTTGATTCAAGGTAAAATTTGGCAGAGTTCTACCTTACAAGCCTGAGAGATTTTTGGGTAGAGTTTTGCCTTAAGGCTGAGAGATGGATCCTCAAATGAGAAATTTTATAATATATAGAAAAGATAAAGGAACTTGGCACCTTCTGGAAAAGACTTTGGCACTCTTTTTGCAAGCTGGCCCATGTGCACTTTGAGCCTTGGGAAGAGGAAGCTATTTGATTGTCGATTCTTGCTTTGACTTTGGCATCCCAACATTAATGAGGAAGCATGGACTGCACCTATTTTCTATGAACAGACTACTCCCTTCAAGTCATTTTTGTGGCTTGTCTACTTATAAATGCAATCTAGAGAAAAACAAGCCATGCCTCTTATTATTTTCATCATTTGGTGACCATCTGGCAATAACTCACCTCCCCTTTGCCACTTGGACTACTTTGTCTTTTCTTAAACTTTGTCTTCTTTCTGCTTTGTCTCTTTCTGGCTCCTTTAGCCCCCAAGGGATATCTTTTGGTGGGCCGCTGCATTCCTTAGGCTCTTCCTGCTTGCCTTGCCACTTTCTATCAATTTCAAATAAGTGACATGTGGTACATTCTACTGCTCCTATAAAAGCATGTCAAATCCTTCCATGTTTGCCACTTGGAACCTTCCATGCCCTTGCTTTTTCTAGTGAAAAATTGATATTTGCGGGCCCATCACTGTGTTTAAATACTAATGGCTAGTTTGTCATGCTTGATTTTGACATCCTTAGGCCCATCACCCCTTGGACTTCCTTTGGCTTTCTTGCTTTGGTCCTTTTTGTGGACTTTTTCCTTCAAGTTTATTGTTTGATCCCTTCCCCAAGGGGCCTACCTTTCAGGGTCTATATAAAAGTCCCTTTCTTTTAGTGAGATCCCCTTGCAAGGGCACATACCCTTCAGGCGGTCTTCTTTCTCCTCGGTGGGTTTCTCCTTTAGACTTTTTTGGCTTGCGGCATTTTTTTTAATTTCTTCAAAACTTTTGTCTAAAGGAATTCCTTCGAACAAAAAAATTGAAGAAATTATTTTCTTTCCTTGGTCTTTGTGGGAGTTTTGTTTGTAGCCTTTCTGAATTCTTTCAGACTTTTTTTTCAAAGGAATTCCTTCAAACAAAAAGTCTGAAGGAATTATGCCTTTGCCTTTTGACTGCCTTAAACAAAATTCTAAAATAACTTACCTTTATGGATTTCTTAGTGGCCTCTTTGAAGTGTTTTCTACCCTCTGCAAGGGCACTTGTCCTTCGAGAGATTCTCTTTAACTTTTGCATTGAACCGCTCCTTTGAACCAATCGTTGAACCAAGTGTTGAACCAACCATTGAACCAAGCATTGAACCCTTTGATGAACTGATTGAGTGAACTGAAGAAGTAAACCAACTAAATTGAACTAAGCTGATGAAATTTGTCATTAAACCAAAATGATGAACCAAAGTGTTGAACTAGTTTAATGGTTTAACGGTTTAAAGATGCTAACTCTTTGAAAGATCATGTCGTTGAATGACTTTCCCAACCTTAATAAAAAGTGTCTTTGAACCATTTCAGCTCTCTTTCCTTGTGAATTTCTTCAAACAAGAGTCTGAAGAAACTTTGTAAAACCTTGCACTCTTTGAACTAGTTCCTCATCTACCAAAAGACACACCTACAGAGTTCATAGAAAAGTCTGTGGAGTCCATAGAAACTTCATCTATAAAGTCCGTAAAAAACTTGTAGAGTCCGTAGAAGTTCCTATGGAGTCTTTATAATTCTTGTGGAGTCTATACAAAACCTACATAGTCCATAAAAATAGACCTACAGAGTCTGTAGAAACCTATAGAGTCCATAGAAATTTTCAAGACTCGTGTAAAATCAAAATGTACTAGGTCAGAACAGCAGGGAAAGAAGGGGAACGATTTTTGGCCTATTGGGCAAAAAATGGTCAACAAATTGGTGACTCCCAGGGGAAGCATGCCTACTATGTTTAGAGACTAGTTTCCTTTTAGTCCATTAGGAATGGAGTCAGATGTAACCTACAAGAAAGGTCAGCAATAGCTCCAAAAGATCCAAGAATCAATCATGAGCCTTTACCCCAGACACAATGGAAGAACACACACAAGGCTAAAAACACTACTTGTGCAAACTACACTTAGGGAAAGTAGGAAAGAAAAATTAAAGCAAACTACTATGTACAACTAACCAGGTACATCAACCTCCCTCCTGGATCAAAGGGAAAATTTCTTAAGTCCCCTTCTTGGCTAGGAAACTTACGGTGCTAGACAAGTGGTTGAATGAAGTGGAGAGTTGGTGACCTGCTCCTCTTGCCTGTCACCTTGATTGGTTATATCCAAGTGGATCAGAATCAAACATGCTTCCAACATACATGTATTCTTCTTATTCCTAGAAGCCTATTGAATTCTGGTCCTTCATGTTGGTACATTTCACCAAGAAATATGTGGCTATTGGCTCATCACCATAAGCCCTTTGTAGTGCATGGTCCCTTTGCAATGCATCATGGTTTGACTTATTCCCTTCTACTTCATTGAAGATCCTATCAAACTCATCTTCTACTCCCTCATGGCCTTTTTGAAGAAGGGTGACTATTGTGATGTCTGAAATGGAATCACAAACTAATTGCTCATCCCATAGAACATCACCTCTTTGTTCAAAGCTTTCTTCTTCAAGGCTTTCCTTAAGGGAGACCAGCCTCTCCTTTTCCTCCTCAAAGACTAGAGTTTTTAGATGTTCAAAGGTATCTGTCTAGTCCTCCTCCAACTTAGACTCCTCAACATAGTCATCCTCCTCATTGAAGTAACAAGGAATTTCATCAAACAAAGGGGAAGAGAGCTCACCTTGCTTAAGTTCCTCCTCATATTACTGGAACATCCACATGTATGCATGCCCTATGTCTTCTCCATCATCAATGATGTCTTCCAAAGGAGCATCAATGATGATTTCTTCTTCGTTGTCACTCATGATAGCCTCTTGGGAAACTACAGATTGAATCTTCTGCTCTTCCATGGCCTCTTGTAGAACACGTTCCTCCTTGAGAAGGGGTGAAGTAGAAAAATTGTGTGGAAGAGGAGGTAGTCCTTGAGCTAGAATCAAATGATTCTCCTCCTTCCATTTGGTCAGCACTTCATCTATATCAGGTGTGGCCTGATAGCTCTCTTAGAGGTGTGTAGGTAGGGTGTGTTCAGACATGGAATGTGCCATTGGGTTTGAACCATCCATCACACATTGGTTAAGGAATCTCTCTCTAGATTCTAACTCTGCAATTCTTCTGGCCATATCCTCTTAGAAGAGCCTTTTGTGGAGATCACCAACATCATCATGAGTAGGAGCAACCTCATCTTCTTTAAGGTTTTGAGCAAAACCTTTCTTCTCCTCCTTGCCCCATGATTCTACTATTTTCTTCCAGTTCAAGATCGCAGAATTGGAATTTTTCTCCTGTGAACAGGCAGCAACTTTGTTTTCTCCAAGGTCATGGGGCTCCTCCACAAGGTCTGAAAGTTCCATCTCTCTTTCATGAAGTAGTCTCACCCTAGCCTCTTAATCCTCAATTTTCTTGGTGAGATTATCCTGAAAGAGTCTTTTTTGGAGGTCACCAACATCATCATGAGTAGGAGTAGTTTCAAGAGAGATGTGTTGGTTCATAATGTTCCCCCCAAAGGAATATTCACAATCTAAGGAATTTAGAAGGTTCATCTCCATGGGAGGTTATTCTAGTTCCCTTTGATGCTTGAAGGCTAGGCATATGGGGTCAAGAACAGGGTTGATTAACGGATTAGATGAGCTAGAGTGAGCAAGTGCTATCTAATAGAAAGGATTTGGTGCATAAGAGGGGGCTTTGTTTAGAATAGGAGGGGGCACACAAGGCTGTTTGCCTTGAAATAATGGATTCCTCCATTTTGCTACCTCCTCCTCCATGGATTGCAAGGCCTGAGCTTACTTGAACAAGCATTCATCTTTATACATCATCGCGTGATGATATCCATACTTCTCATCTAGTCTATCAATTTCCATTACCTACTTCTCAAACTCTAGTGCCACCTCCCTTATCATTGAAGGGAAACTAAGAGGGCTGCTTGAGGTGATTCCCTGAACATTTTGAGCTTGATTAAAGACATATGAAGGAAAACAAGGCCATTGATTCTATGCAAAGGAATTATACATACAAAAAATAAATTGATGGCACTTGGACTACTTAACCAGATGATTCAACTTGGAATCGCCATTGGTGTTGATGTAAAAGCCTCCAAAGGCTAGCTGGTTAAAGAACACACCATAAATTCTTCAACTCTTTAGACACAACTTGTCCTAGTTGGTCCCATCAAGCGTGCCAAAAACTGTTGATGTAGTGGATTACACCCTGGGTAGGATGCCTAGCTCCCACCCTTCCACACGCAATAATGGAAACTCCCCTCTCACCTGTGGGACCAGTGAAGCTGGAGGGGAGAGTCTTTAGATAAGGGCTAGATCCCTCTGATGTATCTTTTAGGCCCTAGTTTCTCCTACTGCTAACAAATAAATGTAAAAGGGGGGGTTGAAAAGAGAGAGAGAGATGTTGAAAACAAAACCTAAGCCTAAAAATAAAATAAAGGTGATACACCAGAAATGATGACCCACCTAGCCTGAATATACACTTTTCACCAAGAAGCAGCACTCATACACTTCATCTAAGTGGGAAAATATTCTATGTCAGTGAGGTAGGGGTCCATGGAAATATAGGGAGGAAGAAACTAATAGAGGCATCCTTAGACACACTTATGGTAGCCTATTCACAGGCACTTACACTCCTCTAGGGACACTTTTGGCAGGCCTACAAAAAATAAACTTCACAATGCACTAGACATGCTAGAATCGATCTGTGAGAAGCATAAAAGGAAATGACTTAACACAAAAAGAAAACATAGACATGTGCTTGAGTGCAATTCCAGATGGAGGTAAAAATGCGAAGTCCTGATTCAAGGTAAAATTTGGTAGAGTTCTACCTTACAAACCTGAGAGATTTTTGGGCAAATTTTTACCTTAAGGCTGAGAGATGGATCCTCAAATGAGAAATTTTACAATATATAGAAAAGAGAAAGAAACTTGGCACCTTCTGGAAAAGACTTTGGCACTCTTTTTACAAGTTGGCCCATGTGCACTTTGAGCCTTGGGAAGAGGAAGCCATTTGATTGTCATTTCTTGCTTTGACTTTGATGTCCCAACATTAATGAGGAAGCATGGACCATGCCTCTTTTCTATGAATAGACTGCTCCCTTCAAGGCATTTGCATGGCTTGTCTGCTTATAAATGCAAACTAGAGAAAAAAAAGTCATGCCGCTTACTATTTGCACTATTTAGTGACCATCTAGCAATAACTTGCCTCCCCTTTGCCACTTGGACTGCTTTGTCTTTTCTTGTAATTTGTCTTCTTCCTACTTTGTCTCTTTTTGGCTCCTTCAGCCCCCAGGGGCTATCTTTTGGTGGGTCACTACATTCCTTGGGCTCTTCTTGCTTGCCTTGGCCACTTTCTACCAATTTCAAATAAGTGACATGTGGCACGTTCTACTACTCCTAGAAAAGCATGTCAGATCCTTCTGCATTTGCCACTTCGCACCTTCTATGACCTTGTTTTTTCTAGTGAAAATTTGACATTCACAAGCCCGTCATTATGTTTGAATACCAAGGCTAGTTTGTTGTGCTTGATTTTGACATCCTCGAGCCCATCACCCCTTAGACTTCCTTTGGCTTTCTTGCTTTGGTCCTTTTTGTAGACTTTTTCCTTCAGATTTCTTATTTGATCCCTTCCCCAAGGGGCTTGCCCTTTGGGGTCTTGAGAAAAGTCCCTTTCTTTCAGTGAGAGCCCCCTGTAAGGGCACATACCCTTCAAGTGGTCTTCTTTCTCCTCGGCGGGTTTCTCTTTTGGGCTTATTTGGCTCACAACCTTTTTTTTGAATTTATTTGGACTTTTTGTTTGAAGGAATTCCTTCAGACAAAAAGTCTGAAAGAATTATGCCTTTGTATTTTGACTACCTTAAGCAAAATTTTGAAAGAACTTACCTTTGTGGCTTTCTCAGTGGCCTCATTGAAGTGTTTTATACCCTCTGCAAGGGCACTTGTCCTTTAGGAGATTCTCTTTAACTTTTGCATTGAACCACTCCTTTGAGCCAACCATTGAACCAAGATTTGAACCAAGCATTGAACCAATCGTTGAACCAAGCATTAAATCCTTTGATGAACTAACTGAGTGAACCAAAGCATTAAACCAACTGAATTGAACCAAGCTAATGAACTTTGTCATTGAACCAAAATGATGAACCAAAGTGTTGAACCGGTTCATTGGTTCAATGGTTTAAAGATGCTAACTCTTTGAAAGATCATGTCGTTGAACCACTTTTCCGACCTTAAGAAAAAGTGTCTTTGAACCATTTTAGCTCTCTTTCCTTGTGAATTTCTTCAGACAAGTGTCTAAATAAACTTTGTAAAACCTTGCAATATTTGAACTAGTTCCTCATTTGACAAAAGACACACCTACAGAGTCTGTAGAGTCCATAGAAACTTCATCTATAGAGTCTGTAGAAAACCTACAGAGTCTGTAGAAGTTCCTATGGAGTCTGTACAATTCTTATGGAGTCCATACAAAACCTATAGAGTCTATAGAAATAGACCTATAGAGTCCATAGAAACTTGTAGAGTCTATAGAAATTTTCAAGACTCATGCAAAATCAAAATGTACTGGCTCAGAATAGTAGGGAAAGAAGGGGATCGATTTTTGGCTTGTTGGGCAATAAATGGTCAATAGTAGGCTCTAAACTACTAGTCTCTCCAATGGAGTTGGTGACCTAATCTAAATTCATGTTGACAAAGCATTCATACCCAATAGAGGATATGTAAATATCAACAACAACCTTAATACGTTCATTTTTGGCCTACTCTTTTAGATCAGTCAAGGAAGAGGAACCAAAATAAGTAAAATAGAGAGAAAGAGAGAGATGGGCCTTGGCCTTTGACTTATTCTTCTTAATTGTCTTTTTTTCCTTATCACGGTCAAAAAGAGGCTCTTTGAACACATTCAAATTTTATTTTCATTCTTCTAGTAGAGAGATCTAAAAGGTAGATGAGGGAAATTGGTGGCATCATAGGGATATTTTATCCACTATCCTTTTGTGCTCTTTTTAAGGGCCTTATTTTCAATTAGCCTCTTACTTAAATGATTCATCTTGTAGTCATCATTCTTATCATTATTCTCCATAAGAGAATCAATGATATCATCACTAATAATATTTTGGTTAAGATCACATGAGGATGAGTTTTGATTTAGCATGAGGCAAATGCCCACACACACCTTGAATACCTCATTCTTCATATATTCACTAACAACTTCATCATAAGAGGTAGGTTCATATTTAAGGACCTCAAGGTGGACCTCTTACCTCAATGCTTGTTTTAACATGTCACATAGTTTATCATTTGATAACCTTATCCTCCACATATGGATGGATAAACACCACATATGCATGGAGTCAAAGTTAGAATCACCCTTGGCCTCAACCATAGAGGTGATTGATTGGATCCAAAAGTTAAATATTCTAGAGATATTGAAGTATTGGAGTAAATCATCTAGAAGGAACTAGAAACTAGAAAGAAAATCTAATGATAAATTATTGAACCAAATAAGAGATTCAGCTCATAGGGAGAAAGTAAAGAGATTCAACATCATACTCTCATCCTATTCTAAATCTTTACATGCCATCATAAAGGTTGTGATATACTTTGTGGGACTAGCATCTTGATTCTAATTGAACTTGGAAACTGTAAGTATTAGAGTGGGAAGGGGAATAACATGTACCTAAAGGGATAGAGAATTTTTACAAAGATATTCATAGGCATAATTGATATTAGGTTGGAAATAAGCTCCCTCAGGTGGCCTATAGGATTCATTCTATTGCCTATACTAGTAGGGGTCATTGTGACCATGGTCATGTGGCATATAATGTCAAGGTGGATCCCAATATGGGGGACACTCATCATAGGGATCCTCCCAATCACATGGTGGTGAATGGATATGGTAAGGGTATTATTACCTATGGATATGATAATATTATGAGGCATGCATAGGGGGATGGTCAAGATGACCTAAATCCTCATGGTGTTGGCCACATGAGGTAAGGTGAGGGTCCACATGAGGGTAGTGATGTTTTATATAAGCATCCCATAGATCCCAAGTTTATAAATGGTGGTTAAAATTAGCATGCTCATCTAAAACCCTAAATTAAGGGTTATAAGGATGAGAAGGCTCCATGGTAGGTGGACATCAATTTGAGGGACAAATTTAACCCTCAACATGGTTATTGGTTAATATTTACCTAGATTTGGAGGGAGAAGCTGAGCAACGTCCTAGTTGAAGAATGATCCTATAGTAAAAGGAGTATATAGATTTCATGATCCTATCACTTATTACTTACAAGATTTTTAAACACTTCAAGCAAGCTTAAAGTGTGGATTTGGTGATTTTTAGGGATAGACTATCATAGCACGTCATGCAAAAGCAAATAGATCAATTTGGTTGTGCATTTCATAAGTGTACTTGGGAAAACAAATAAAGTTGAATAGTTACATGTAATTTTTGTATGTCATGCCATGAATATCCACTACAAATTTGGTATCTTGATAAGTTTTCTATCTCAATATATAAGGCTTCAAAAATGATCCAATAATATGAGACATGCCCAAGAAAGTAAAATTAAAGCCATAAAAAATAGTCATTTGGATTTAAAAATCCTTAACAAGAATCAAGTTGAATACATGATCAAAAAGTGGCATGATCTTGGAAACTCAAAGTAAATATCAATGGCACACAAGAAATATCACAAGGTCAGTAGGTTAAAGAAGATCTACATAGCATGTTCAACCATGTAGATCAAGATCAATGGCAAGCTCAAGGTTAATAAGAGGATCCTAAAAAGGAATACAGGGCTGCCATGTGTTTCAATCACAATAGATCAAAGGACCAATGATGCATGTTTAATCACAAAAATCAAAGATCAATGACACACATTCAACTGTGTATATCAGATTGATGGTGTACATGAGGTCAAAAGGTTAATGAGTATAGATTGCACATGAGTCCACCATGTCATGTAAGTACATTAACTAGATGAATATTAATAATATGGTCCATAGGACTCATGTAAGGATACCAAGTATCATGCCTTCGAAAGTTGAGATAAATACCAATGTAGGACTGCCAGGTGGCATGATTTATAAATTAGAATGAAGATCAATGGAAACCATAAAGGTCAAAGCCAAGATACTCCCAAGGAAATTGGTGAAGCAACTTTGATCATTTCTAAATACCAAGATATGAAGATGCATGTCAAAATTTACAAATGGTTAGGTTTTAAAATGAAAAGAGAAACCTAAGAAAGATTCCACATAGGCGGGCACATCAGTTTAAAAGCATTTCACCACCTAGGTAGGTAAATACATAAATGGAAGATCAAATATGATCTAGGTTACTGGGAGAAAACCCTATAAAATATTATGATACCATTAAATCTTGGATAGACATCTCAAGGTCTTCAGATGTAGGTTTTACATCTTGATCAAGATCAAGAAATACCTAGCCTATAAATATCTATGGGATTTATAGCTATATGAAAACCAATAAGGGAATTGGTTTTCATTTATAGAGGACCTATGTTCAAGGTTTTTGAGTAATGGAAAAGTTTTGAAAGAGAAAAAAGTTAGTGTAGCATCATTATCTTCTAAAAATTATGTTCTGAAGGGACACCAGATGAATAAATTCAAAGTGACCACCTGATAGCATAGAGAACATATCAAGATAATGCACAATGTTATGTGATAATTAAGAAGTTGGAGATTTTGAAGGTTGGAGAATGTAGATAGAGCATTCAATGTAGTTTCAAGGTCTTTAGGTAATTTCCCCTTTTGATGAATCATGACTCAACACCTTTGACAAGTTCTTGTCTTCTAGTTCATTTTTAAGCCAATAAGAGGACTTGAAAGCTATTTGGAGCTAATAGAGTTAATTTTTTGAGGTATGGTTAATGTTAACCAATAAAAGGTGGCTCTAATTCATTTATTGATTCATGTTTTCCCTTTTTTATATATCACCTATTTCTTCCCCCTATGAAGCTCTCTCAAAATAATTCTCAATTTTTTTAGACAAAAGACTCTTATGCTTTTGTCATGCCTAGGCTATGCCAAGATTTATATTGTAACATCTATTTTATGAAATAAAGACTAAATTCCTCCAATTTAAAGATAAATTGAAGTGTGTTTCATGAATTCATTGATGTGGTTAAGTGAATGTATTCTTGCCTTTACCTCAATCTGATTTTTCTCACCTTCATGAAGTGTTTCATATCTTTCACAGGTTACTGTAATTGTAATAAATAGTTCATTGATTATTTTAGAAGTTGAAAACTGCCCTCACATGCTAGATTGATAGCTAGTTCTTGTCTTTTTGTGAAATACGTATGTGGAAGTTGATCAAGGAGTGAGTGAAATGATACTTTTAGTCTTAGAAGTGTCTAATAGTGTGTCTTGTTTAATTATAAGTGTTCAAAATATTGGTGCATCATCTCCTTTTACATATTTAATGCATTGTTGTCTATTTCTCTCCCTTTTCTAAGAAAGAGATTAGTTTAGGTTATAGATCCAATGGAAGCTAGCCTTCTCTAGAGGTTCAACCTCACTATAGGAAATCTGCATCTTGAGGTTGTTCCCATTTTATGGCTTAGTTGTAGGGAGCCTGAATAAATCCCCCCATAGGTGTAAATTAGACCACAATAGTTTCTAACACACTTGGTGGGATGCCATCCTCCTTGGCATAGCTAAATTTTAGAGTTAATGGGAAGTATTTTCAATAGAGCAAGACATCCATCATCATCAAAAGATAAATATTCTCTAGATTATAGAGTTCATAACATCATTTAGGAAATACTATCATGTCAAAGGTTACTACAAGGTCAACAAGTAAAGGTATTCCTCTTGAATTCATTGAGTTGACTTTGAATTCATATAAAATAGAAAGGTTTAGTAGGACAATACCATATCCTCAAAATAAATATTAAACTCTTAGTCATCCTATTGTCCTAAATAGTGCAATTCTCACATTCCATATGGACATCAAAAACTAGGTGTTTGTTCCATTTAATAAGGGGAGTCCATTGAATTTAGCCCATTTTGATGACATCCATATACATACTCTTAAGATTATCCCATTATTCTTAGGGGAAGATCAAGCAACCCCTATTGAGCATATCCAAGATGTTTCCAACCTTTGTTTAGTTCACAATGTTGTTTAAGATAATGTAGTTATTATACTACTTGGTGATTATTTCAAAGGGAAAGCAATGCAGTGGCATAGAAACCTCCCACTAAATTCCATTGCTACCTAGGATGAATTAGGTATAGATTTAGTCAAAAATTTTGAGGACAAAAATTTGACCACTTATCCTTAGTTGAATAGTTGAATACCATACATAGAGTTCTTCATGATTTCATGTCTAATTTTAACCTTAGATTCCAAAAAACATGGAATAGGATACCTACATTGATTAGACCATTATACTATCTAAAATCCCTCAACTTTGATATTAGTGTAATTATATAGTCAATGGGTGGTATTACCTTAAAAAATGCTTATGAAGTTATTATAAGAGTAAATAATAGCTTGATACAAGCTAGTAAATTCTCTCCAAGGCCTCCAATGCCTATAATACCATAATTTAAGTCTATACTAGTCCCTTAAGTTCCTCAAATCCCATCTTTAGCTCTTATTCCACCCCATAAAGATCAAATTGCATCCCCTTCTAGTTTAGCTAGTGAGCTTGGAGAGTTAAAAATTTGTTACAATATTTTGCGAATGAAATAGTGCAACTTAAAAGATAGTAGTACCAAGCTAATATTCCTTCTCAATAACAAAATTAGGGTACCTATCAGCACCTTATATATCAAATGCCTCCTTACCAAGGGTTTAGATAAAATAGACCACCCTACTACTAACCATAAGGATCTAACTCAATTTAAACCATATTCATCTCTTGATCCTAATGTAACTTCCCATTCAATAGATATTATTCCCACACCTCCTCAAAATAACTTGATGTAAGATTCAAGTTGGCATCCATCTAATCCCAATGATGCTCAAATCCAAGCCTTAGTGTCACAAAACATTACTATGCCACAAATTTCACAAGAAGAGTTTTATGTTCAAGGAGGTCAATAACAAGAGATAGTTTTGGTACCACAAAGAGAGACTCAATGGATTCAAGTGTAGCTTGATGCCATTAATGTGAATTGGCAAATGGATGATCATCTTACATTTAATCAGGGTGGTGATATTAGAAATACAATTGGTCAAGTTTCAATTCTAACTAAAGCTAAAATAAGAGCTATTTATGAGAATAAATATGTGATTCATGATCTAATTACTTCTAATTTTTTTTCCAAGAGTATAAAATATCAACTTGATACCCCTACAACATATAAAAATTAGAATACAAGGTTGGGAAAGTTCATCAAGTGCCTCTAGTTCATGAATAACCAATGGTTTAAAAAGTGTATCTGAAGGTTAGTGGGTCCTAATTCAGTATAATGGATCAAATGAAAAATTATAATGTCATAATTATCATGTGGGATTCCATCTCTATTCTAAGACAAAAGTATATTCTCATTAAATAACTCTCAAATTGTCTCCAAAACCAATTAAGAAAGGTGTTATCCTAACTAATTTAAAATAACTAACTAAGCAACAAGTATAACAGGTACATAATATGGTAAATATGGACAAAACTAAGGTAAAACCAAATAATACTCCATATTTCTACCTCTTTTGATAGTTAGTGATACTTTGGTCCATAACTATATGGTGGATAGTGGAGCTAGTAGCACTACTATGCCAAAGAAAATTATAGAAAAGCTTGGTCTTGTCTAATGAACCAATTACTAAGAGAGTGTTGAAACTAGATGGATTACCAACAAATATAGTAGGAATCTTAAAAAATATAAATTTAACACTACATGCTCATCCCAATGTTACCATTTAGTAGTATGTAGTTGTGGTGGACTTGCCTCCCTACTTTGCCATGTGTCTATCAAAGGGACTTCACTTCAAAGATTGAAGGATACTTATCAGTTGATTAGACATATTTGGTGTTCATAACCAGGTATGTTACCAAGGTAAAAATACATTCTTAACCCATAGCACATTTATATTTGTATCCATATATTCCAAGTGTTATGAACACTAATTGTGTCATCTCAGATGAGGTGCTAAAAACTAGTGGAATGGAAGATGAATCACCTTTAGATGGAATTCTAGATCTATTCCTCAATTAATGGGCCTCTAATTTACATGAACATGATCCTTATGAGTTAATTAAAAAATATGTTTTGGTGTTTATTACCTCTATGATAATGGTGCACCAATTATAGCCATGATGAAGGATGATGATTCTAGTGATGGTCTATAGAAATTATACTTTTATGGACCAAGGAATAAGCATGGCAATGGGGCTGGAATTATGTTGATTTATCCATAAAATCAAAGGTATTTATATTTTATTCAGTTTTAGTTTGTTTGTTTAAATAATGTTGTAGAATATGAGGCACTAGTGCACAATTTGTAGTGGAATAGGAACATTGTCTCCAAATTTTACTGTTCCTCTACTTACTTTCTTCAAATAATGAAACTTATTATTATCTCATATCATATGGATCAATCATCCAATATAAATGTATCATTATTTATCTTAATTTTACAAATTAAAAATAATTTGAATGAGCATAACTTTGTCTTTCTCTTCCTCTTATTTCTTCTTCCAATCTTTTGTAGATTTTGTTTTATGCTTGGCCAGGGTATCCACTTTCCTAGTTTGCTTTGGATTCTCTACATAAATAGATCTATAATATCAAGCTATATGCAAATTTTTTTGATCTTATAATACATAATATCATATTAATTTTAATCTAATTATATAGTAAATGAGTTATGATTTAAATATCTATAAGCACTTTTATTCCAACCATTATTCCTTGCCTAAATCTTTAATTTTTTTCCTTATGACAAAAATTATTGCAATAAAAATAGTAGCCATAAAAGGATTTTTTATACTTGATCATGTAACAATACCTTGGATAGAAAGATATTTTGAAGTTTCTTGTGGGAACCTCATTCCATTTGTTCTCATCTTTGTCATCTTTTTGAGTAATGTTATTCTTTTGAGGAATATTTTATTCCTTCTTTGATGATTCAACATCTTTTGAATTTTCCTTGGTGATATTTTGTTTCTCCTCGTAGCCAATACCAGTCTTGATGAATGATTTATTTTGGATATTAATAATGTTATCCAAGATCTTAGTGCTCTTTTCAAAATTTAAGCTATTTCTCAGCTTAACACTAGACCTCTCCAATTCTTTTCTTAAATAAACAATTTCATATTCTAGCTTAGAAAAAATTTCCTCTTTTGATTATAACTGATCTCTTATTACTTCATCAATTATTTTTGCCCCTTTTAATTGAGTTTTTAGACTAATAATTATCTTTTTAGACTCTTCAAATCTTTGAGATATGTCTTTTTTTTCAAATTTCCACCTTCTTCATATTTTTGAAGCTGCATTTTTTTCTTCAAATTCTTTTTCTTAATACTCTTTATTTAATTTAAGGCATAAACAAGTTCTTCTAGATCCACTTCTCCTTCATCCTCAAGATTTTATTCCTCTTCTAGAAACATTTTGTATTCATCATTATTTGTTTCTATTTCCATGAAAATAGTTTCTTCTTTATCACTCTCTGAATAACTCTTATTAGTCTCTTCTTCTGAGCTACTCTCCTTAGTGTAGAGGCTTTTCTTATATTTTTCAAAGTTTTTTTGTTCATATTTACTTGGGTTATAGTTCTTTTTTTATGAATGTTTTATCTTTCCTACCTTAGCATGTTATTCTTCATCACTATCATCATCTTTTGCATGAGGACACTTAGCAACAAAATACCCTATCTCACCATAATTAAAAAGATTGGAAGTAAGCTTACCTTTATGCTTTCTAGATCCATTTTTAAGATTTATCACAAAAAGAGCTTTTTATTATTTTTATTCATCACTTAAGGTCTTAAATTTTTTACTTTATTTGAATATTTGAAGGTTTCTTTTTTCTTGGATGGTTTTTTTATTTCTATCCTCATTTCATATGCTATGAGGATTTCATGCAACTCATCCACATTTAGCGTGTTTATATCCTTTATTTCCTCAATTTATAAAAACTTAAGATCAAATCATAAGGGGAGAGATATTATTACCTTTTTTACTACTATTATCTCTTTTATTTTTTCACTAAGTCCTTTGATGGTATTCATAATTTCATCCACATGAGGAAAATAAATTGTAATAGTTTTTTATTATTTAATTTTTAGACTCTCAAACTACCTTCTATGGGTTTAGAGCTTAGCCTGATTCACTTTGGTTTCCCCCTCATATATATATTTTAATTGTTACCATGTATCCTTTTCCATGTAACAATGCATAACTTTGAAAAATTTATATTTAGACAGGCCACATAATATTGTGTTTAAAACTTTGTCATTATTTTCACTAGCGCTCTTTCCAATTTGATCCATCGATGGGTTTTAGGAGTTGTATATCCCATTACTACTAATTTATAAATATAAAACCCTAAATAAATTAGATAGTTTTTGATTTGTATTCTATATAAATTATAATTTTTTCCATTGAATAATGGAGTCTTATTTGTGGATAAATGCTTTGGTACTTGATGACTAGCCATGTGTGTTACCTACATCTACCTTCTATCAATTAGACCATTCTTGAAGGATTCTAATTTGATACCAATTGATAAGAAATACTAATAATGAGATGGGGGTGAATCATTCCTATATAAAATTTTACTTTAAAACCAAAATCCACACATAAATCATTCACAAAAAGAGAAAACACATTGATACTAGATTTATATGGAAAACCCTTTTAGGAAAAAACTATAAGTGATGAGCTGTTTGGATCTGCCATCCAAAAACAACCAAAAATATAAATGAATATAATTTTTTTCTAGGCACCAACTCATTGGAGACACTGATCCCCAACACTAATCACCAACTCAAAAAATTTGAAGTCACTAACCTCCTGGAGACACCAATCCCCACACAAAATAAATTATCTTTCAAATAACACTTTGCTTTCTTTTCTTCTTCACTTAAATGATATGCATAAACAAAAAAATTATTTTCCTCTCTTTATTATCTCTCACACTTATATGATCTTCAATAAAATCAAATGCTTTTAATGCTTCCACATCTCTTATCCCTAATATATCCTTTAAAACTTCACCCAAAAGTGGCATCCTATCCAATAAACACCCTTTCACCAAAAAGGTGTGTTTTAAAATTTTATTATAATTAAAACATAATTAACACTCAAAGATGGTAAATTTTCCCAAGGTCAAACCTTTAAAAAATAAAAAATAAATGATATGATTTTGGGGGGTTTAAACCATCATACAAAAATAATTTAACTCATCCTTGATTGTTGTAATATGAATCTCTTTGTTATTGGGCCCTTCATTAGTAAATCATTACTATAAATTAATGTTTTAATACTAGTCATTTTTTATTAGTTTTGGTCCCTTCCTTATGGATCATTTGAATATAAAAAATCTATCCTCAAATGGGTAGGCATCTATTTTCAAAAATTCCATACTTATGATGGAAAATTTACATCTAAAAATATGTTACTTTTTGATAGATCCGTTCAATTCTATTAGTAATTTTGTTTGTCTTCAAAAACACATTTTTTGACTATTCCCTTTAACATAAATTAAAATATCTCAACATAAGGCTTATTTCCAATGCTAAGAGGATTGAAAACAATATATATGTCTTGAATGAGATCAAGAAGGAGAGATGTTTTATGAGCAAGATAGATGAAAGTTGGATATGGAACATAAGGTTAGGCCACTTAAACTTTGATAATATGGTCAATATAGGATATAAAAAGTCTATGAATAATATGCCTAAAACCACCAAACCTAAAAACACACTTTTCAAGTCATGTCAACATGGTAAGCAAACTAGAAGAAAGTTTAATTATAAGGAGTATTATACTACAAGACCTTTAGAGTAAATACACACTAATCTTAATAGACGTACAAGAATTTAAAGAACTCAAGGAGATAGATACTTCATGTTACTCATAAATGAATACATAAGAATTAATTAGGTAGCATTCTTGAAATAAAATTTAGAAGATTTTGACAAGTTAAAGGAATTCAAGGCTCTTGTTGAGAATGAAAAGAATGAGAAAATCAAATGCCTAAGATATAATAAAGGAGGAGAGTTTTGGTATAATGAATTTGATGAATTATTTGAGGTTTATATAATAAGGAGATAATTATTAATATATAGGACACCTTAGTATAATGGGGTAGTTGAAATAAAAAATATGATAGTTCAATAAATGGCAATAACTATGCTAAATGAATCTATATTATCTGATAGATATTGGAAATAGGTAGTAAGCACTGTAGTCTAAATTTTGAATGGAGGAAAATATTGGAATCAAGATAGATGAGAGATGGGTAGGTTAATAAGTGTCCTTATAAACTTTTACTTTCACTTCAGTAGATCTCATAATCATTCATTAACAACATCGATATATGAGCAATATCAACTAGTCTAACAACATAGAAATGAGAATATACACATAGAAAGTATGAACACATCATATAAGTGGGAAAAACTCATGGGGGATAAAATAAATTTACCATATATTATAAAACTATTCTTATAAATAAATGAATCAAATTTATTTTATCACCCACTCAATATGGATCACCAACCCCAGTCTATCAAGCACCAACTAGACAAAGTCTTTAGCAAGCACCCACTTTTAAGTAAGCACCAACTCCATTAGTGACTCAGCACCAACTAAACCACCTATTGAAAAAGAACCCACTTATTTAAGTATTAATATAACTTCCATATTTTTATTTTTTTCAATATTCGATAAATGATGGTCCTCTTCTTGGGCTATTCACATAATTCTATTCCTCTCAAATTGGCATCTAGCCTTCTTCACTCAACTAGCCCTCTTATTGACTTGATTAGGTCATATAACCTTGATCATTATATTTATACATTTTTTAGATATTCATGACACCCATATTATGTTCCATATGACCTCCTCTTGCTCTTCTTTTTTTAATTCACTTTCACACTCACTTGTCTAACACAACAAAATAGGCATAAAATTGCCTTGTTCTTATACTAGTCTCTTGCTATCACACACCTTGTTCATCCCTGATGTATTTTTGGATTATAATTAAAATATGTATTATAAAACTTTAAAAACATTAATCAACCAATACATTAGGTCAGCCATAGATTAATAGACCAAATTCTCTTTTAGGCCGTAAGGAGACCTGATTCATTTAGGCCTTCATTGGAGCACATTACACTTTGTATTTATTGGAATGATTCCAAAATAGACATAAATTATTAAAAAATAATATTAAACTCAAATATACCTTATCCAACTTAACTTTACATCCAAAACAGCTTGTAGGTCCAATCACTAGTTGAACCTCTTCTCAAAACACTCTTCATAATAGGCATGTGCATCAACAAAAAATATATCTTGAACAACTGAAGAATAAACATAATTTTAATGAAAAAACATGGAAAAAATAACATATAAATAAACCTAATTACCTCATGGTCATCATAAACTTCATTATATTATTCAACCTAGGGTATACAGGCTCAAACTCTTATCTGTAAGATGTTTACTCAGAACTGCCAACTAGCCTCAAAACTTAGTCAAAAACTTGAACTTATAGCATATATAATAACATAATAAAGGGATTAAAATTCATTAAAATAATTTTAAAACATACTTATAATAATACATATTAATAATATTTCAATGTTTAATGGAAACTATTGGTCTTATAGACCAGTTTATTGACCTTCTCTCTCACAGTCCTTACTCAACCAGACAAGCCATTTTGGCTTCAATTTTCCAACCTATTACACTAATTATAAAACCTTAAAAAATTAATTAATAGGTAATATATTTCATAATAAACATAACCATATTAATTAGACACTTAAATTCAAAAGATAAGGCTTCAAACTCATCACTATACCTTGTTTGCTTAGAATTGCCAGTTTTCTTCAAATAACAATCATCATGACTCTAAATTATAACACATATTTAGACACATTAAAAGACTAATAATTAATTAATATTATATTTTTATACCTTAAAAATATCTCCAAATAAAAAAACACTAAGGTCTAATGGTAAATGTTGGAAATATATACCAATATCTAGACCTTTTGTATAGAGACCTCATTGAGCTAGACAAGTCAACTTGTAAGCATATTTTACATCATATTCACTGACATCCAAAACTTATATTCATAATTAAAGTTTATTTAAATTATTTAAAAAAATATCTATGATATTTCATTCATACCTAATCCATGATAGCATATCCCTAATCAGCTTTTCACTTTTGCCTAGTTTTCTCATTGTTTGCACCATTAGGCCTATTAGTGATACATTAAATTGTAAGACCAATTTATCACTCCTGAGGGATATAATATAATTATATACCACCATGTTAATCAAATAAAATTCTTAATTTTTATCCTCCATTCATTTAGTAACTTTGACTTGGTAAAGTCTATCTACTACAGTAAATTTTTGAGAAATAAGGCCTTTCTTATAGGGTCCACTCACTCACTTGACAAAAAAATCACACATCATGGTGACTATGAGAGTTTAATACTTGATAAAATCACTTATTTATCCATTTGAAACTATTTTGGGCTATTTTGAAAAAGATATTCACATTAGGTCATTGTTAGGGTTCTTTGAGGGTTTAAACCATCTTCTAATCTTAACAATCATTCATAAATCTTAGCCCCTCATTCTAGAAACCAATGTTTATAAATTTAATATAGGAACCTTCCCCATATACCATGAAAGACTTAGGAACTCATGTAGATGTTTCACATGCCAATGAACACTTGGAAAACCTTCTTGGGTAGACAACTCTTCATTATGTGTACTCAAGAGACCTTAAAACACTTTTTCAAGACTTTTCTTGTAAACCATGACCTGAAACTTCATTAAAATGCTTAAATAAACTTTAATTACCTTTTTAAATTCTCACCTATTCACACATACCTTAGAAATTGATCCTAATACTTCATTAGGCCATGTTATCACCATCTTACTTTATTAAACCTAAGTCTTCACACCTCATCAGGTCTTATTTACATGTGTAGTAAACCTCACTTAAATTCCCACACAACATCTCACATGATCAAAAAAATTTAAACATCCTTCATATGCCTTAACAACATCTCATAACACCTCATTATGTTAGGTAGGGTTTAGAAATAGTCTAGTTACAAACTTGGGCTTAAGGCTTTACCCCTATAAGCTTACCTTGAAACACTCCTAAGTGATCCAATACTTAATATACATACTAAAGTAACCTCATACAACCTATTATGCATGTTTTCATCCATTTCAACTATCCACTATGCTCAATCCTCCTCACTAGGACTTTATATGCCATGACTAGTGTTAGGTTACTCAAGTATTTGACCTTCATGCCTCTTTTCATGATATCAACACCTCACTATCATGTCATGCAATATTTTACCATGATAAACCACTATCATATATCTTATCACATTCTAGAGACCACTAATCTCCCCAAGTAACCAAGCCCATGCCTTCATACAAAGTCTCTTTATGCCATGACTAGGCCATGAGAAGACTTCTTAAGCTTTTGATACTTGTCACAAAGATATTATTCTCAAGAAATTTTCATCAAAGACCTAAATTTCAACACTTATGAATGATTATACACCTAAATCTCAATCGCATTCAATTCCAAACAACTTCTCATATACCTAGGTTTACTCACTTCACCATGCTACCTACACATACCTTCTCACAAGGTCTAGACATGGCTTTACAAGATACCTTGATGCCTTAACTTATTACTTCCATGTCATGACATTAAAAAAACATCAATCAAGAAGATATGATATGTTTGGACCTATACCTTTTTCTCTTATACCAATCACTTCATACCTTAAATTTTCATAAGTTTCCATGCCTTTAATTCTCATAAGATTATTACAACATATACTACCAACTATCCTTGCTCATATAGACATCAGTGACAACAAAATTTGGCATTCATGACATCATATTAACATCAATGACAATACTATGCCAATGGACAAATAAGGACTAATAGTAATAAGACCCTTTATGAATTGTGAAAATGTATACCTACTAACATGGAACACTTTAGAGTGTTTGGAAGCAAATGCTTCATCACAAGAGATGAGGAAGACTTAATTAAGTTTTATTCTAGGTCTAATGAAGGTATATTCTTGGGATACTCATTAGTAATCTTAGCCTATTGATGATATAATAAGAGGTTGTAGAAGATAGTAGAAAGCACCAATGTGAAGATTGATGAGATAAGTTCTAGGAAGTCACATTCATAGTCAAAGGATGTATCAAAAAATTTGGACTTCAAGAATGAAGAAGAAAAAATAGAGATAGATGAGGAAGAATAAGTTGAGGAAAGATAAGATTCAAAATTTCCTTTAATATAGATTCAAAGAGACCATCCTGAATCATAGATCATTGGCAATAAGGATGCAGGTATGCAAAAAAGGAGAAGGTTGGTAAGTAACTTAAATCAAGAGAATGTTTCTTTATTCTATAATATTAAACCTAAAAACCTTGTAGAAGCAAAAAAAGACAAGTTTTTGATAGGTGATATGAATGAGGAGTTAGACCAAATATAAAGAATGAGACTTGATAAATAGTTCTTAGGCTTAAAGATAAGAATACCATTAACACTAAATGGGTATTTAGGAACAAATTGAATGAAGTTTGAGAAGTCACTAGGAACAAGGCTAGATTGGTATGAAATGGGTATTCACAAGTTGAAGGGGTATATTTTAAGGAGACCTTTAATCTAGTATCATTATTGGAGGCTATCGGACTATTTTTAGCATATATAGGATTCAGAGGATTCAAGGTGTATCATATGGATGCCAAATATACTTTTTTGAATATGAACTTAGAAGAAGAGGTATACATAGTAAACCTAAGGCTTTTCTCATTATCAGGTAATAAAGACTATGTTTGTATATTAAAAAATGATATTCATTGTCTAAATCAAGCTCTTAAATCTTGGTATGCTAGATTGGATAGGTATCTATTAAACCAAGGATTTAAAAGAGAAATTACATCTAGTAATCTATAGATAAAGATAGAAGATGACCATTAGTTGACACTATTTGTCTATGTATATGACATCATATTTCATGGAAATTATGAGAATATGACTAAAACCTTTGAAATTTTTATATATTTTTAGATGTCTATGTTGGGAGAACTATCATTCTTTCTTGGGTTACAAATCACACAATCAAAACAAGGTACATTCATTTCACAAACTAAGTACATAAGAGAGATTTTTAAGAAATTTAAGATTGAATATTACAAGGTTGTTAGCGCAACTATGATCATAGGGTGTAAGTCAAGCAAGGAAGATGAGTCTCCAAAGGCCAATCAAACATCATATAGGTCAATGATTAGGAGTTTACTACACACTACTACCTCTAGAATTTACATGATGTAAGTAGTAGGACTTGTGGGAAGATTTCAAGAAGACCCAAAGGAAAATCATTTTCAAGTAGTCAAAAGGATACTTAGGTATCTCAAGGGGAATATAGAGTTTTGGTTGTGGTATTGAAGGAACAATAAGTTCAATTTAGCAGCCTATATAGATGCAAACTAGGTAGGGAGTCTAGATGATAGGAAGATCACTAGTGAAGGATATTTATTCTTAGGAGAATGCCTAATATCATGGATAAGCAAGAAGGAACCATCTATGGCATTATCTACTTTGGAGGTTGAATACATTATATTAACTTCATGTTGTACTCAAGTTTTATGGATGACACAAACCTTAAAAGACTACAAGGTGGAGTATAATTATCCTATCCTAATTGATTGTGATAATATAAGTGCCATAAGCATCTAAAATAATCTTATCATGTGTATGAAATTAGAAATGCATCATGTATATAAATTTATCCTAGCTTAAAGAAGATAAAGCATACCTACACTTCTAAATGGGAATACATTTTTTAAGATAGAGCATGACCAATATGGGGATCTTAAAACTTGATTAGGGGATCACTTATCATAATACACCATGCTAGGAAGGGTTCCAAAGACTATAGTCTAACACAATCATTAAATAACCCTAAAAGAGTTCTAGATTTAATGTTCACTCTATTCTAATAAACAAGAAAATAAATCTAATCTAGTGCACACTAAAGATTTAGGTATAAAGTGGGGGTTAGAAACAAAATATAAGACATATACTCACATCAATGTGTATGGAATCCTAATGCATGGGAATATAAGCAAAATTTCAATATCTATCTACTCTTACAAAGGAGAAATAAAGTTAGGAATACTTACCTTAAAGATGAACCCATCGAGCCTCAATCTCTCCCTTAGACAAGGTGTTTTTCAAGACATTATTGTGGTATGTAAGGATAACAAATAAAAATCATCTCTAGGATACACAACTTATCTATGTATCCAAAAGACTTCTCCATAAGACAAGATATGTATCTCCAAAAAAAGTACATAACCTTAGGCTTTATTTCTCAAGTAGAATGGTCAATAAATAGATGTTCATTCAAACTTACTCTTCTTTATTTCTCTTCTTACAAATGGTTGGAAATTAACTTGTATATATAGGTGAATCTTTCCCTAAATCCTCTTATTAACATTAGATATACAGGGTTAACCTAGTCGACCATGTATGTTTTCGAGGATAATTCACTAGGTCTAATCTAGCTTAGATGAAAGGCTAATAAACCCAAAAAGTGAAAAATACCCCTAAACTATATAGTTTTGACCCAATAAACCTAGTATATTCAACAATCCAAAAGGGAATTAAGGTAATAAAAGGAAGATGAAAAGAGGAAAATGACTGCAATGGGTAAGGCTAAGAAGAATAAGCTTAGAGTAAATTATTTTAAGAGATGAGTGTGTAGATGACAAGTGGCAAGAGGGACAATAATGTTATGAAGAACCAATGGTCTACCCACCCCTTTCATGATGTACCCCTTAAGGCATGCACTCAGAGAGATTAACACTTGATGGGTTTTTGTAGGATATAAAGTGTTAGAAATCAATAAAAGGTAATAATATTATGTGTATACGTATGCCCCACTTAAATATCATCACGTGTTATGTAAGTGCAACATGTGATGGTGCTTCAAGAAATAGAACATGATAACACATAATGTTGATGCTAAGTAAAGTGCAGGAAGTAGAAAATAAAATAAATGAAAGGATAAAATTGAAAAACACATAACTTTACTTACCTTAATGTTATAGATAAAGCAGTAGACTACAACAGAAAGTGAAGGCATTGAATGTGAAGAACACTAGGCAATCTTGTAGAAGTTAGTGCAAAAAATAGCTAAAAATAATTTTTTTTGGAATATAGGCATATCATAGTGAAAAAATGAGTTAGTAGAGACATGAGGGTTTTTAGTAAAAATTATCAAAATAGGATTGCTAAGGAAAGATTAGAATATTGAAGGCAAATAAATGACAAAATGATGGCAAAATAATGACAAATGATTGGTAAATAAATGACAAATGAGGGAAAATGGATGACAAAAGAGTGTAAAATGCATTAAATCATGTTGGAAAGCATGTAAAACAAAAATGGCAAAAATGGAATGTAGAACATATTATATCACATTGGGAATAATGTAAAACATGAATGACAAATGAAATATCAATTGAAAGAAAACTTGATCAAAGATATGTAAGAAAGTGAAAAGTAAGATCATGTAAGATAGGAAAAAAGAAAAACATGAAAGAATAAAAATGAAATGTAATTTGGAATATGTGAGACAAACATGAAGAAGGCATACATAAAGAGAAACATGTAATAATGGAAAATGTCATATGTAATGTAAGTGAATTCCATAAAAAATCAAATACAAACATGATGGAAAAATCAAAATCAAAATCTCTAAAGGATGAAAACTCAAAATTGGTGCTTGCTCTAAGATAAAATGTAAGAAAACACAACCACCTAATGTCATGAATAGGATGATAATGAGATGGTGTGGTAAATAAATGGTGTAAGGGTGTAATCCATAGTTTTTCAAACATTTAGTTTTTCTTTAAGGATAGATAAAACTAAAACAAAGTAATGCTAGCATGTTTTTAAGATGTCAAGAAAAAAGAATAATAGAAGAGGGAAAATATATTTGGAATCAAAATTTGCCTATCAAGGGGGGAAATTAAATGTGTGGAGGGGAAAATGAATTAAAAACCAAGGTAGAGAAAATCTTAATTGAAGTCAAGACACTCAAATTAGGTTTGTCAAAACAAGAGGACTTTTGAACTTAAAGACAATGAAGAACTTATCTTAGCCACACAATTCTTAGGTCATAAAATGTAGTATATAGATCATCCCATTAAGGTTATATACATGAAAATTAAAATAGACCCACCCCCCCCCCCCCCCCACATAATGTCTTCCCCATTCCTTAGGACCCCTTACAAAGCCATCGGTCTACTACGAAGATTGGGTACTTGCATGAGAAAGTAGGTATCACCATAGAATTTTTTTGAATTCCCCTATTCCAATCTACTAGCCTATCATACCCCAATGACCTCAGCTCTATGTGAGGATAACTATGGAGTTTAAGATTTGATTGTAGATAGGAAATTTGCTTGTAATCACATTGTTTGGTGTGATTTTGCTTTTTGAGATTTGTATGTTTCCTTTTAGATATCATTGGCTTTTGTTTTAAATGATTTGGATAATAAATTTCTTGATGGATTTTTCTATTCCTCTTCCATATGGATTTGGAAAATCAAACATGGGTCATAAATATGACTTTCATTTGAATACTTTAGACAAGATTTATAAGAGAGAGAACTTCAAGGAGCATGGAGTATAAGAGTCTCATAAATCTAGGTGAAATAAAAGTGTTATGTTGACTTTGACATTATTTTAACCAAGAGAGATGGCACGTGGAATAAATTTGAATTACTTCAAATTAAAAAAATTTGAAAAAGGGAAAAAAGGACACAATGATATAAAAGTGTGATTCCTTATCATAATAATAAGGGAAATAGAGGAAAACATGCTAACATAGACTATTGTGAAAATTTCATCTAGCAAAAGAAGTAAAAGCTAAAGCTAAGAGTAAGGATCAAAAGTATTTTCTAGAAAATAAATGAGAATATGGTGATTTTATGAGGATGGCTAGGTTTTATCTATGTTCTTATATTGCAACTCATAAAAGAGAAATCCATGAGGGTGCCAAAAATCAAAATGTGAAACAATAAAATGAGAAAAGAAGTAAAGTTGGTATTTTTTGAGGAGGGTCAGGTCTTATCTATGGTCTTATACTATAAACTCATGAAAGATAAATGCACAAGGGTGACTGCTAAATAAGGGGGAAAATAATCATAAATATACTAAGGCAAAAAATGACATAAAAATACAAAAATTAAAAGAGATATATAAGAACAAAAATTAAAATAAATGTCAAATGTAGTGTGTAAGAAAAATCAAATGATGTAAATAAAAATAATGATGATAGTAAAGAGAAACTAAAAGAATTAAAATGCATAAAAACAAAGAAACATGAGACAAAAAGAGCATGTAAGATCTATGATAACATCTGAATCAAAGATGAGCATGTAAAATACAAGTTTATAAGTCTCAGAAGGTTTTTTGAAAATTAATTTGTTTGTTATTATGTATTGTAGAATAAGTGTGGGCATTGTGAGATGCCCAATGGGTAAGTGGATGTAGGGATGTGAATCACAAGATGCCCCAAAGTATGAAGGGACATGTGGTTGGGTATCTCAAGATGCCACAACATGTGAGTTGGATTAAGGTAACATTGAACCATTAAATTGATTTGCATTGGGTTGGTAGGTGTATTTAGAGATAGGAAAATGTATTGATTTTTTATATTTTAATGATGTTGAATGTGACATAGAATGTGTAGGAGAGGTATGAAGAGGTAAAGGAGGTAAAGGAGGACCATGTATGATAAGCACTAGAGTAAGAATTTGAATTAGGTAATCTTTTGGTTGATGTGACCTGAGGTTTAATAGATGCAATGATATGTCTAAAATTATTCATGTTAGCTATCATTTCCTTATTGGTGTAGGAATAAGGATCAACTATGGTTTGAAAAAAATTATCATATGAGGTATGGGTATGGGATGATTATTTTTTATCATTAGGTAGTTGATTTTGATGTGATTATGATTTTTGAGATTGACTTTGAGAATCTTGAAGATAGTCTTGATAATGTTGTTTTATTAGAGTATCAAGATTGAAATGTGGACCAAGAAAGCAAGAAATATGAAAATGGTGAAGATCATGTAAAGACTCAAGATAATGACCTATAGTAGCATGCCACCAACAAAACTTGTCAAGATTGTACCATTTTGGAGGAGGTTTGGAAGAATTAAAGCTCATGGGTTTAGAGGGTGGAAATATATTCTTAAGTTGTTTTAGAGTCAAGGGTGGGTGGGTTAGGTTAAAATTAGTTGAATTAGATGCTCCATTTTAAGGTTCGGGAAACTTAGATGAATCAATGTTATGAGAAGATGATTGGAAAGGTACTTTATTAATTATTTGAGATGGTTAAGATTGAGTCATAATAAAGTATTGGATTTCTTTTTGGTATAAAGCTTCTTCTAAATTTTTTGGGGAAAAGATTAAATTTTGTACCGAAGTAGAGCATTAAGAGTTGTGACAAATAGTTTTAAAAGAGTATCATCATTCATGTTATGGTCCACTTTATGAGCAAGAGACTTCCATGATTTAATGAAATTATGAATAGATTCATTAGGAAGTTATTTGTCATTGATGAAATGGTTAAGATAGTTTTTAGGAAGATCACCATGTTGGAATTCTTTCACTAGACCATTAACTAAATCCTCTAGTTGTGAGATAGAATGTCTAGGAAGCTAGTTGTACGATTCAAGTGCATCACTAATAATGGTTTTGGATAATATATTGGTGGTAGGAAATGTGTTAGTTTAGACCCATTCCTTATATAGATTACCAAAATATTTAAGAAATATATTAGGGTCCTTAGTTCTATTATATGTGATAGTTGGAGAAATGTTTCCAATATATATGGATGGAATGAATGGGGCTAAAGGTTCATTTTGAAGATGTTGAAGCATTTTGTTATTTATTATAGGTTGAGGGATGATATTACCATTGGCATCTCTAAGAGAGGGAGGGACAAAAATTTTGTTTGGTTTAGACATGATGACTTGAGGTGGTTGACTAGTGATGTTTAATAAATGTTGTTGCATGTTCATCATTTGAGATTCATTGGTTGTTTTTATGATGCTAATTTTTTGTATGACTTATGAAATAAGTTGAGTTGTATCAATATGTGGGTTGGTGTTTTTAGGAGGGGTATTGATGGTGTTGGTGGGAGGAGGATTCTTTGTAGGTGGAGGATTCCCAAAATTAATGTTAATTGCCTTAAGTGTGGTAAAATAAGAAGGAAGCTTGGTAAAGCCACCATTATTGTGAGGAGTGTAAATAGTATTATCATCAAGGTTTTTTAATAATTGGAAACCATATAGATTATCAACTTGAGTGGTTTAAACCATGTTACTTTGGGAATTGATAAGACTTGGTGATCTTGTTATGGGTGTAATAAGATAATTATGAGGATTGGTTTTAAGGGTATGAATGTTGATAGGAGAGTGATTAGTTGGTGGAAGATTACAAAAATTGGTATTGGGAAGAGGATTAGGATTAATGACCTTAACTACATTACATTTTTTAGTGATTGGTTTTGGTTTAGGAGAAGAGGAAGGAAGAAATCAGATAATTTCATCTGAAGTAATGAAATAAGTGAATTATTATCTAAATCCTTAATTATGAAATGTTATTTACTAAAATAAGATTGAATAGATGTCATCATGATAATATAATACTAGATAACCACATAAGGAAATAATAATTAGTAGGAAATTGTACAAAGTCAACTGGGTCAATCTTGTACAATGAACAAAGGATGTAAAAAGGTACAGGGTCACATGGGTCAACCTAGTACAATAGATAGGGAAAATTAAGAATCCTATAATAGATTTTTGAAGTAAAAAAATATAAATTTTTCAAGAATATTGAAAATAAATAATATAAGGGGAAAAATTCAATTAGATTAACACTAGCCAATCCAATTGAAGCATAGAGCACAAAACCTTGTACCAATGTTGGCTAATGTAAGTTTTTGTAATACGAAATACAATTGAGAAAAGAGCAAGAAATCAATTTGGAAAGTAAATATTTAAATAATTGGTCAACCTAAATATTTATTATATTATTAAGATAGTATTTTAAATGTGTTGGGAAGTTGGCTATAAGCAAGGAACTAGAATGGCAATCGAAGGATGGCTTCAGGTAGTTTTGGCTGAAAGGGACTATAGTAGTAATGATACAAACTTGGTATTGGGGCATACCCCATCACTTCACATTGTAGTGATAAAAGTGTCAATTTCTTAGCTATAATATACCATTAACCATGTTTTATACTTGACCAGAGTATCAAGTCAACTTCCCCCTTGGTGATGAAATCAAAGTAGGTTGTCCTTGGGTAGACAAATATTAAATTTTTTGTTTAGATTACATGATTTTTATATGTGTGCATAAAAATGAAATATTGAAACTAAATGGTTAACTAATAAACACTTAATTATAATATGTGAACTATTGTAAGCATGCAAGCAACAAGAAAAGAAAGTCTGAATTAATTACTAACATATAAGGTTAATTCCAACTTTAAACAAGGTATAGTCTTGACACTATATGAACAAAATATAGAATAGGGTCGATAGAGATGAACTTGTACTATGAAATCAAGGTCTAAAAATGAATAAGGTCATCCAAGGTTAACCTAGTTATTTAGATAGCACACAGAACACATAACTAGGTTGACAATGTTGATCCAGTTGATTATGTAAGGGCAGTTTTGAAGACTACAAATAGTGAAAGGAAAGACAAAAAAGATAGAGATATATAAATATAAAGGAACCTTGGTGCATTATATATGTTTATAATGAATATTTCTAGTTAATAACCTTGGAAAGTGGTTGAAAACTCTACTAACTGGGTCAACTGGGTTGATCGAGCTTTTTAGAATCTTACTACTGAGTGTTTATAATGTATAGGGTTGACTGGGTCAACCTAATAGTCTGAACTAGAAGTCTAAAATTTTAGAAACCTATACTTGGTCATCTGAGTTGATCCAATCTCTTATTCCTAAAAAACTATGCATAGAGATTAGAATTAAGTCAACAAAGTCAATTCAGTATGACATATATATGATAAAAATAATGCTAAAAAGAATGAAATAAAGTGAAATAAATATTATAAGGGTTAGTTTCACATCAATTTCACCATAATGTATAAAATTAGAAATACATAATTTCTATAGATTGATCCTAGCTCAGAGAAGATAGATCATACCTACACTTTCGATTGGGAATACATTTGTTAAGAGGGAGCATGACCAATATGGGGATCTACTAAACCTGATTAGGGGATCATTTGTCACAATAAACCATGCTAAGAAGAGTTATAAATCCTAAAATATAATATAATCATGCAACAACCCTAAAATATTCTTAGGTTTAATGTTAACTCTATTCCAATAAACAAGAAAGTAAATCTAATCTAGTGCACACCAAAGCTTATGGCATAAAGTGGGGGTTAGAAACAAAACAAATAACTAAACTAAACATGCATAGAAGATATATACTCATGTCAATGTATGCATAATCCTAATGCATGGGAATAGAATAAAAAATATGTTATCTATCTACTCTTACAAAGGAGATAAATTTAGGAATACTTACCTTGAAGATGAACCCACCTAACCTCAATTTATTCCTTAGCCAAGGTGCTTCAAAAGAGATTGTTGTGGTATGTAAAGATAACAAATTCAATTTACATCTAGGCTACACAACCTATCCATGCATCCAAAAGACTTCTCCATAAGACAATATCCATATCTCTAAATAAAGTATGGAACCCTAAGCTTTATTCCTTAAGTAGAATGGTTAATAAGTAGATGTTTATTTACACTTATTCTTCTTCACTTATGTTCTTAAAACTGGTTGGAAATGAACTTGTATATATAGGTGGATCTTTCCTTAAATCCTCTTGAAAATGTTAGTTGTATAGGTTTAACCCAGTCAACCTTGTATGTTTTTTGGGATAATTCACTAGGTCTAAGCTAGGTTGGTCAAAAGGATAACAAACCCAAAAAGTGAAAAATACCCCTAAACTATATAGGGTCAACCCAGTCAACCTAGTATAATTGACTGTCCAAAAGGGAATTAAGGTAATAAAAGGAATATGAAAAGAAGAAAATGACTAAAATGGTTAAGGTTGGGAAGAATAAGCTTAGGGCAGATGGTTTTAGGAGATGAGGGTGTATATGGAAAGTGGAAAAAGGAACAACAATCTTACAAAGCACCAATATTTTTCCCAACCCTTTCTTGATGTACCCCTTAAGCATGCACTTAGAGAGATTGAGACTCAATAGGTTCTATAAGATACAAAGTATCAGTAATAAATAAAAGTTAAAAATATTATGTGTATACATCATGCACTCAATAACTAAGCACATTCCCATCAAATATCATTTCTAAAGAAATAAGGTAAGTAAATAAAGTGTTACACTTGAATATGTTTCTACAAAGTATCAGATTGTAGATATATTGACCAAGAAACTTCTAAAATCAACATTTGAACATCTAAGATAAGAATTGGGTGTATTTCCTACCCCTGGTATTCGTTAAGTAAGTCAGGTACTTAAGGGGAGTTAATTAGGTGGTTCATTAGCTCCAAGAGCAGGTGAGTAGTGTTGATAAGGTATGCATGAAAATAGGGGGAACATGTTTGTGTGTTGGTTCATAAAATCAATCTTGTATATTGAGTGTTTTGGTTGCAAAAGTTATGATCTAATAATTTGTAGGCATATCTTTGTTATTTATGTCAAAGTTGGAGAAATTTTATAATGAGGATAAAATTTCCTATTGAAACAGATTTCTAAGAGTGGTTGCCATCAAGGACAAAGGAGGAGATTGTTGAGTATTGTCATTGATGTCAAAAGGTGCATCTTGTGAATATTGATGTCAACGGTGACTAAGAATAGTTGACAGTGTGTAATTTTACAAGGGTCATTTAAAGAGTGTTGTCATGATAGATTATTTTCATGAAATAAAGAGAAATACTTGATTTGAAGATAATATGTCTTATGGTTTCAAGAAGGTATAGGTCATTTGTGTCAAAATTCATAAGAAGCTTAGTCATGAGCCTAGTCATTACAAAACAAGGTATGTGCATGAAAAATAATGAACATAGTCATGTGAAGGTTGTATGGTACTATTTGATCATGTAATTAATGTTTATAATCATTCATGAGAGTTTTTAGAGTGAGTCTATAGGGGTAGGACCTTTAATTTATGTCTATACATTGATCTATTTTAGACCCTACCTAGCCTAATGAGGTATGAAGATAAGATTTAAAGGAAATTATGCATATGTGATCATGGATATAGGTGAGATAAGTTTTTTTATGCATGTTCATAAAGTTTGAGGACATGATTTGAAGAAATTTTCATGAATCATTGTTTTAGGCCTTCTCGAGTTCATAGAATGAGATCTCAAGACTTGAGAAGCACTTTCAAACATTAGTTGGAATGTGTAACCTCTACATGGTAATATGATATGTTAGGGAGAGATGGGGAAGGACCATATCTAATATCTCTAGGCATTATTTTTGGATTCAATAAGCAATCCTTTATGAACAATCATTAACACCAAAACTTGTGTTAAGCCTCCCTAAAACCCTAATAAGGACCTAATATGAAATATATTGTTCAAATTAGATTATAATAGATTAAAATTACTATAAAATATATTATAATATGTATTCAAATATCCCAAGTACCTCTAGGTGGTGGTGGTTAGTTAGATGAGAGAAAAAATGTACAGATACAAGCTTATTTGTTAAGAAGTTGTGGCTCTCAAAAGTTATATTGGTAAAGAAGATAAAATGGATGGGATAAGGAGATAGAGACTCATATTTCATGTCCATGATGATTTTTGGATGTTTTATATCCTTTAATTGTTCTAATTTGGTCATCTAAGTTAGCCATTTGTATATAGACCTAATGGTGTGAATAGTGAAAACCCCAAGTAGAGATGAATACATATATATGAAGGCATGTGCATGATATATTGATGAAAAAAAGTTCATGAGGGATTTATTTATTAATATTAATTCATGATAATTATTTTATAATATTTTTAGGTTAGTATATGTAGTGAAAACTTTCCTCACAAAATGACTTGTCTTGTTCATATAAGACTGTGTGATATAAGGTCAATAAATTGGTCTACAAGACCAATAATTTGCATTAGAACATATGAATTTTATATATAAGGATGGTAAAAATATATCATAAGATAATTTACATGCATCATGAGTTATGACAAGTGTCTATATAGGTATTAGAGTTCTAACTCATCATGACTGGTTTTTCAGGTGAATTAGTAGTTCTAAATAAACAAGTTATAGAGATGTTCTCTAGACATTATCTCCTGAGTGGAAGTTTTCCAAGAATTTTTTGATGGCCTTGAGGTCATAGAGAACCTATCTAAACATTTATTTTTTTAGATTTTAGTAGATTAAGGGTGTTTAAACTTCATTTTTTCAAGATAGACTTTTAAGCTACACAAGCCTAATTGGGCAATTTGTTATAAAGGATATTCATGGTATGAACAAAGGATATGTATACATATAATATTTTAAAAATTTATCAATTAATTATGCTTTCTATATTTTAATAACCCATTGAGTCTTAGGCACAAAACCTAGCCTGATCGGCCAAGTACTTCTGTTGCAGCTCTATTGGTCCCGGGGTCTAGTCCCCACCCTGTGGTACCGGTATTAGGCGTGTCTAGCTAGCACTATTGGTCACATTAAAATTTTTACCAAGCTTTAAAAAAAACCCATAGAGTCTCAATCTCTTTGAGTTTATTCCCTAAGGGGTACACCAGGAAAGGACTAGGTGGACCACTAGTGTTTCATAAGATTATTGTCCCTTATTACCACTTGTTAACAATCCAACTAGATCCTAAAAACATTACCCTAAACTATTACTCCTTTTTTCACACTCCTCTAATCATTCACCATCTTCATTATCCCTTTTCCTAACCTAAAATCCCTTTTGATAGTTTACATGACTAGGTCAACTGGGTCAACTTTGTACTCTTATTGATGAAACTCATTTAGGGTCTAGGCCAGCTCTTGGCTGACCTAGCCTATGACCTAGTGAGTTTTTGCCAATAATGATACTAGGTCAATTGGGTTGACATTATCCACCATTTTTTTTATAAGGGATAGGGTTAGATCCACCTATATAAGCACATCCTTTTCATCATTATTATAGAGACATCAAGAGGTTATTAGAACATAACTATCTACTGAGAGGGGGGTGAATTAGTAGATCAACTAAAACTAGTCCTTTAATCCTTTTAAATAAAATTCAAAAGCATATGTAGATTAAAATATAAATGCAAAGATCACATACACACACAAATACTCATGACACTAGATGTATATGTGGAAAACCCAAAGAGAAAAAACATGGTGAGAATAACTACTAGAATTTGTTATTCTAATCTAGACTCATAGTTAACACATCACTTGGAAAAACCTCACTAATTACATTTAAGGACACCAATCCTAAGGAGACACTAATCCATTAATTAAGTACCAACTCAGCTAATTTGATGACATAACCAATCAAATTTATGGAGCTAAAAATCCATATTACAACATTGATTCATAAATGAATCAAACTCTATTGTCTTTACAAGTCTAATCTTCAACTGATCATACCCTACACATTATCTCTGTGTGCCTTTATTCCTCTCTTCCCCTCTATCTATATATGTATCTTTTTGACACAATTCATCTCTCTCTCTCTCTATCACTCTATCTTTGTGTGTGTGTGTGTGTGTGTGTGTGTGTGTGTGTGCGTGTGTGTGTGTGTGTGTGTGTCTATGTTTGACACTCTTCAAAAATAGCTCATATTCTCTGCACTTCTACCTCTATGTCTATATATTTTTATTTGACACAATTCTAATGGATCTAGTAGCTTTAGCTTCAGCAACATCAACTTCTCATAGTATCCTAGATTTTTTATATATAATCATTTGATCTAAGGTTTGATTCTTCTCTATTTTCACACTTGGATTATAACACATCGTGCCAATTCTAGACTTTAGTTCATTATGACTTGGATTTTAATTTTCCTGCATCTCAGTTCCATGCATCACACCATAATTTTAGGTCTCTTTACTATCTATATCATATGTTAGACTCATTTTTTTATGTACATAATATTTAATATAGATTTTATCATTTAGATCAACCAATATCATTATCTTTATCATGATTCATGTCTTACTGGCATATTCTTACATGTTTCTCCACTTGACTATTGGAATTTAAACACTTTAAATACTAGCCTTTGATCTCTTTATTCATGCCATCTCTAATATCTCTCACTCTATCTAATATATATATGTTATTAAAATTTAATGTTCCACTCTTTAAAATGTGTCTATCAATCTCCAGATCCTAGCTCCCATGTGTTGTTTAATATCTAAAGATGCATGAACTTTACCTTGACTTGGTCATTCAAATTTGACACTTTGACCTCATTTCATTACTTCTTGCATCTTTGGATCACTTTCACTCCATTTATATTCTAAAACTTTTTCAGTCTTTTAACTCATCACTGTGTCGATAAACATTAATCACTTTGTTCCATCTGAGTCCACTCACTCAATTAGATCTACTCATCCAAGCTTCCACATGTCGTTGGATCTTAAAAGATGCATGATATTTACTTTTATCTATTTTTTAAATATCAATCACTTTATAGCGTTTGATTCCATTTTCTCTTTTGGATTTCCTTTACATGATCACCTATGCACCATTATATATTATAATAGGATTGATAATTATTTTTGATAAGCTCATTCTTGGTCCTCTATTTGACAGACTCATGTGCTTGTGACACTTGGAATTAGCTGTTCATCAAATGGACCTTTGAAAATTTAACTTCATTACACTCCATTGGATCTCTAATTTCTGATTAAGCACATACCATTGATCTTTCATCTATCTCAAACTTTACCTCTGACAAGATTACACTCATTGGGTCTCTATTTGACAAGCTCTATGAATTTTACACTTGTCACTATCAAATTTACTTGAACAAGACTTTAATAATTTAAATTTTTTTTGATTCATTGGATTGTTTACATATGATGAAGCATGGGTTATTGATCAATCTAGGACATATATTAAGTCTTAGACATAGGAAAATATAAAGTCCTTTGATTGTTGCTCAAATCTGATAATTTATAGGCTGAGCAGTTGGTTTCTTAAAAATGATATGGGCTTAAGCTATAACTTAAGTTACTGATTCTTAGCTCTACCAAGTCAAAATTAAAATAAAACTTTTCTTGTTAACACCATGGCTAAACCCTTATGGTTTTACTGAGAAACCCTAACCAATTTGAGAGCAAAGAAAATTCAATTTTGGGGTCATTCATTCTCATTTGAACCTATGGACCATATTTATAGAGTGTACATGAAAAACCCTTAATTAATATTCTATCTATTTGACTTTAAACATCCATAAATGATCTTTATAAAATCTTGATAAATTTTCATAGAGCAACTATGAAACATGCTCTTCTTTCCCTCAATCCTGCCTAATCCTTTTAACATCAATGACATCCATAGTGTCCCTTTTGACATCAATGACAATCATATTTCCAAAAATCTCCCCCTTTGACATTGATGGAAAACTAAATTCTCTATCATAAACTTAATGTTCTTATCTTCTAATAATTTTATCCTTCTCTAGCATTGTTTGCATTGGCTTATAACGAGTATGAATTGAAGTTGTTCATACAAAACTTGTTCCCCATTAGGCAATGACATATTTGCCTAGACTCATCTTGGACATTTTATCTACTCTTCCAAACTTTTATAGAGAGTAGTTTCACTTTTTATCCAAACTTTTATAAAGAACATTTGCCCTTTTTCTCCCCCTTTGACATCAATGGCAAAGGGACTCCTCACTATTTAGCCAAAGTTTTCTTTATCAAATAAAGGAGTTTGTCCAAGAATCTACACATTTTAAATCATTAGTAATTTTTAGAAGTATACATACCTAAGTTGACTTTTTATCTTCTTTCATGGATTAATAAATCTTCCATGAGACTCCCCTAGACTCATGCCCTATCTTTGCATCAAGGGCCTGCATGTAGCACACCAAAACTTCATTTAACACATGCATATCATCATTTTACACAGGATATCTAAGTTTGGTGACCCAAATTCTTTATAAAACCTAAGATACATAATGTTAAGGGTTTATTTCATTATAACCCTTATACCAAATGAATTTATAGACCATATTTATGATATGTACTCCAAAAATCCCATATTAAAACATTCATTTTATCCTTACAAAAACTACATACACAACACTTAACTTGGTTTGATCAAGTCAACATCACAACCTACTTGAGTTCAAATTTGTAGTAGACATCACTTGATTCTCAACTAAAAGGGGTCTCTTAAGAAGCATAGATAGAGACACCTTAATTCAAAATTGCCTAGAATAATGTGAAACTAGGAGTTACCCATAACTCCTCATTTTCCTTATCCTTTTTGGTCATCTTGTGATTTTGTTTCTTCTTCTTCTTCTTCTTCTTAGGCTTAAGAGAGGTGACATGCTCATCCACTATGATATTCTCCTTTGGATTAACAATACATGGAGATAATATGTGACATACCTTTTCATCTGATGAATCTTCCTTATAGCTTAGAATCTCAGCACTAGGTATAGAACATTGATGTTCTATGCTTGATACTTGCTCTATAGTAGTGGGATGTTCACTTGAATCTATACATACCTTAGAACTATACATGGCCAACACCTTGGACTTCTCTTTGAGCTTTGTCTTCTCATTCTCAACATGTGTAGACATTGAGAGCTCTTAACATTTTCCAACCTCTATAACATTCTTCATCATGACTTGATATTTCACTTTCCATACATGGTTGGGATTCTTATATACCCTATTGAGCTCACTTTTCTCTTTTTTAGAGACTTGTGAACCTTTGTTCAAACTAGGAGGCATACTTTTCTTCACACTTTATACTTTTGGTCTTTCAAATCTTGTTCTACATTATTTAGCTATGTGACCAAAATTATTATAAGTATAGTACATTACATTTGTATTTAAAAGGATGCGAATGAGTTTTTGCTTACAAAGTTGGTTCTCCTTGTAGGTACAACTCTAAATTTAATAGCCTTATGTTTAAAATTATTATAGCTATAATAATAACCATAAAAAGATGAGGAATACCTGGTCATGGCTTTCTTTTATGTAGGATGGGGAGTTCTTAAGTTTGGCTTCTACAAGTCTCTCACTCTTAGGTAACCATCTGCATTAGCTACCATTGTCTTTTGCATCTTCCTTTAGTTTGTAGAGATTGACTCATTATTTTCCTTCTTATCTTGAGGATTATTTTCTCCTCTAGCTTTCTTTACATTAGCATTGCTTGTGTTTGTTTGTGTATCCTTGTAACCTTTCACTTTCATTGATATTGATCCTTCTACTTTGAAATTATCATATAACTTATCAGATGTATTGGTTATGGGACTTTTCCCCTTTTCATAACCAAGACTATATTTCACTTTTAATGGCTTTTGAGAGATAATCAATTCATCAAGAATATATGATCCTCATTTTAGCTTCAGACCTTTGTCTATTTATTCTTTATCCTTTTCAAGCTCTTTTGTCAAAGCCACTATCTCTACTTCTAGACTCATACACTCAATATAATTAAGTTGTATTTCAATTTTGACTACATATTCTATTATTTTGGTCTCTTCAACTTGAGTATTTAGACTCACCCCCATCTAATCAAATCTTTTAAGATATTTTGATAGTTTTTCAATTTATTTTTATCCAAGCTTCTTATATATTGAGTTCTCTTTTCTCAATATGTCAATCTCATCTAGAGCACATATAATTTCACACTCTATGTCCAATTCTCCTTCCTCTTATTCATTAAAGTATTAAAATTCTTGATCTAGATCTATAGAAATTGATTCTAATTCCATGAACAAGGATTCATTTCCCTCATCCATAAAGGCACAGTCATGGTCATCATCTGAGCTATCACTATCATCTAATGAGTCACTATCTTCTCTTATATATAATATATTCTTGTTTTTAAAGAACTTCCTCCTTTTGGAATTGTGGGGATTCATCATTTTTCCATCCTCTTATTGCTCAAAGTTTAAGGGCATTTAGTATAAAAATGTCCTACTTTATCATAATTAAAACATCTAGAGGGTAACTTACCTTTGTACTTCCCAGATCCTCTTTTCAATCTTATAACATAGTTGGCTTCTTCTTCATCACTCTCCTTAGATATGGATGTATATGCTTCTAATTTTGCATGCTTGGATGCTTTGAATGTATCTTCTATCTTGAAAGTATCTACTTCTCCCATTTTCATCTTATAGGCAATGAAAGTTCCATACAACTCATCTAGTATGAGCTTATCTAGATATCTTACTTCCTCTATTACATAAATTTTAGATTCATATCTTGATGGAAAAGATCTTAAGACCTTTTTGAAAATTATTGATTCTTTCATCTCTTCTCTAAGGCCTCTGATTGCATTAGTTATTTCATCTACCTTGAGGAGGTAGTTTGGAATCTTCTCTTCTTCAGTCATTTTAAGAATTTAAAACTTGCCTATATATGTTTGTATCTTGGCCTTCTTTACCTTGTCATATCCTTCATAGATGTTCTTTATTTTTTTCTAGATATATTTTGCATTTTGATGATGCATCACTTCTACAAACATTAATTTGGACAATACATAGAGAATAGAATTCTTTCCCTTGGCATTGCTCTCATATGCCTTATTTGAAGCCTGATCATTAGGAGTTGTAGCAAGGGTTGTATATCCATTTACTAAAAACATCCATACATCAAACCCTAATGAAGATAGATAAGCTTCCATTCTTAAGCTCCATAATTTATAGTTAGATCCATCAAAGAGAGGTGCTTTGTTTGATGAAGATCGTTCTTAACTATCTATTTGTGTTTAGCTTTTAAATATCTACTTGAGCTAATTAAGTTTCTTATAAGGAACTAAGGCTTTGATACCAATTGTTGGAACACAACTATCTACTAAGAGTGGGTGAATCAAAAGATCAAATAAAACTAGTCTTTTAATCCTTTTAAATCAAAATTGAAAGTATATATATATTAAAATATAAATGTAGAGATCACATACACACACAAATACACATAAAACAAGATTTATTCATGGAAAACCCAAAGGGAAAAACCATGGTGAGAAAAGCTACTAGAATCTACTATTCTAATCTAACCTCACAGTCAACACCTCACTTGGCAAAACCTCATTGGTTACAAGCCTCACTAGCTACAAGCCTCATTAGAAAAACCTCATTGGTTACATTTAAGGATACCAATCATAAGGAGACACCACTCCCATAATTGAGCACCAACTCAGCTAATTATGGCACCAACCAATCATATCTATGGATCTACAACTCTAGATTACAACATTGATTCATTAATTAGTAAATTCTATTCTCTATTATAGGTCTAATTTGTAACTAATCATACCATTCAAATTATCTCTATGTGACTTTCTTCCTCTCTACCCCTCTCTCTCTCTATATGTGATATTCTCTACACTTCTACCTCTATGTCTTTATATTTTAATTTGACATAGTTATAATGGCTCTAGTAACTTCAACTTTAGCAACAATAAATTTTTATATTATCTTAGATGTCATATATATAAGCATTTGATCTAGGGTTTGCTTCTTCTCTGTGTTCACACTTGGACTATAACACATCATGCCAATTCTATAATTTAGTTCATTATGACATGGACTATAAGTTTCTTGCATCTTGATTTCATGCATCACACCATAATTATATGTCTTTTTATTATCTATAACATATTTTAGACTCAAGTTTTGATGCATAAGCTCTTTAATATAGATTTGAATATTTGGCTTGATTAATCTTATTGTTTGTGTCATGATTCATCACTTACTCACATGTTCTTACATATTTCTCCACTTGAAAATTATAATTTAAACACTTTAAATACTAGCCTTTGATCTCTTTATTTTCACCATATCAAAGCTCTCTCGCTCCATCATATCTCTATATTCTATTAAACTTTAGTGTTATACTCTTTAAAACATGTCCATCAATCTCTAGATCCTAGCTCCCACATGCCATTTGATCTTTGAAGATGTATGAAATTTACCTTGACTTGGACATTAAAATTTAACACTTTGACCTCATCTCAGTGCTTCTTATGTCTTCAAATCACTTTGTTCCATCTGAGTCAACTCACTCTATTGGATCTACTCATCAAATATTTTGCATGTTATTGGATATACAAATATGCATGATCTTTACTTCTATCTAGTTTTTAAATGTCAATATTTTTATAACATATGAGTCCATTTACTCTGTTGGATATCCTTTGCATGATCACTCATGCAACATCAAAACTTCAGACAAGTTTGATATTTATATTTGATAGGTTCACTCTCATTGTTCCTCTATCTAATAGACTCATGTGATTATGGCACTTGGCATTAGCATGTTCACTTAGAGGTACCTTTGACACTTTGAATTCATCACACTCCATTGGATCTATAATATCTAATTAAGTATGAACCATTGATCTTACATCTAGATCAAACTTTACCTATGATAATCTTACACTCATTGGGTCTCTATTTGAAAATCTCCATGAATGTGACACTTGTCACTAGTGAATTTACTCAAAAGAACCTTTGACAATTTGACTTTGCTTCACTTCATTGGATCATCTACGTATGATGAAGAATGGGTCATTGATCAAGCTAGGACATATCTTAAGTCTTAGACTTAGGAAAATATAAAGTCCTTTGATCATTTCTTAGAGTTGGTAATTATTAGGTTTAGGAGCCAATTTCTTAACAATGATATGGACTTAAGTTGTAACTTAATTTATTAGTTCTCGGCTATACCAAGTCAACATTAAAATATAACTTTTCTTATTGACTCCATGGATAAACCTTTAGGGGTTTATTGAGAAACCTTATCTAGTTTGAGAGTATTTCAATTCTGGGCTCATTGTTTCTAATTTGAACCTATGAGCCATATTTATAGAATGTACATGAAAAACCCATAATGGATCTTCTATCTATTTGAATTTAAACATCCATAAGTGATCTCTATAAAAACATGACAACTTTACACAGTGAAACTATGAAACATGCTCTTCTCTCCATCAATCCTACCTGATCCTTTTGACATCAATCACTTCCATAGTGTCCCTTTTAACATCAATGATAATAATATTAACAATAGATTTATTTCTCATTTGTCCTTCTTTACAATCTTATCTTATACCATTATACTTGAGGAGTCTTAGCTTAGGTTTTTTACTCAGATAAGAATCTAGTCTTGTGGATGATTATTGGATGCTTTGGCCTTTCTTATTGATCCTTACAAACCACAACAACCTCTTACAAAACACTTTTATCCAAGGGAGAGATTGAGTCTTGATGGGTTCATCTTCCAAGTAAGTATATCTAGCTTTGCTCCTCTCTTTAGTAGATAGAATTACCATTAGTAATGGTTTTTGAATAATATTTCTCTTCTTCTCCATGCATTATGGTCTTACCTATATATATCTTAATTATGAATGCATGTTTGCTTTTCTTATTTACTAACCCCCATATTGTGCCACAAGATTTGGTGAGTACTAGATTAGATTTATTTTCTTTACTTTTTATTAGTATAGTGAGTATGAAAACATAAGATTTGATAGGGTTATTGTGTGGTTTTTCTTGACTAGATAATTTGGAACCCTCCCTAGTAATATTCTTATGATAAGAGATCCCCTAATCAGATCTAGTGGATCCATATTGGTCATGTTCTTGATTATCTAATGTATCCCCAATTGAAAGTGTAAATAGGATATATCTTCTCTGATCTAGGATTGATTTTTAGATTTTATGCAATTATAATTTCATATATTATGGTGAACCTAACATAAATACAACCCTTATAGGCTTACTTTTACATTTTTCATTTATATCATTTTATTATTTTTCTATATTTATGATACTTGGTTGATAAGGTTGGTATAGTTTTTAACATATTTGCATAGGTTTAACACATAGTCACATCAAAATAACTCTATTATTTTTATGTAGGTTTTCATCAGATACATGTTATTGGATTTAACAGGTTGACACAATACTATTATTCACTTATAGACAAAAGACTATGTCAAACAAGTTGACTAAGTCTCTTATTCAGCTCTAGAACAACAAAGCAAGTTGTTTAGGTAAACTTACTATCATAGTCATCTTTCAGATAACAAACCAAGTCAACCAAGCTAGTATAATCATCTTAACAAGCTTTAGCAAATAGGGAATTATAGAACTAGGTCAACCTAGTTGACACAGTTGATAGAATTTCTAAGTAGCATTCAAGTCACCTTAATAAAAATCTCATAATCCTTAGCATCTTCCAACCCACTAAGGTTTATTTCTTTTTCTATATTTTAATTCAATTCTTCCTTACAATTCTATTTTTTAAAGTTTGGAGTCTTCAAAACTGTAATCATAAAATAAACTGGGTTGACTTAGTTGACCTAGTTCTATATTTTGTCTTCTATATGAAGTATTAAGTCAATTTGGTTCACTTAGTTCTTAAGGACTCTTAATTTTATAGTATAATATTATCCCTATTTACTCTATTCTATAATGTTTGCATACACTATCATTTTAATCGATTATGTGTTATGTTTAAAATTAGGAATTAAAAACTATATGCTAGTAATTAATTCACACTTTCACTTTTAGTTGTTTACATGCTTAGATTAGATCACATAGTCTAATTAGGTGGTTTTTTAATATACCATTTAGTTTCACCATTTTTATTTTTATTGCACACATTTAAAAATTTGCTTACCTACTTGGATTTCATCACCAAGGGGGAAGATGACTTAGTTTTCTATCCAAGTATAAACACATGGTTAATAGTATATATTAGCAAATCACCTAACACCCTTATCACTATGGGATTATGAAGTGAGGGGGTAGGCCCAAATACCAAGCTAGTACCATTGCCAACATAGATCCCTTCCATCCTAAACATCCTAAAACTATCCATAGATTGCTTTATAGTTCCCTAAATTCCAACTTCTTCCCTGTCACACTTAAAATAACACTTCATAATAATATAACAACATTCAAGATAACCACTTACTTAGAATTTACTTTTTATTTGACTGCTTTCTCTTTATTCATTGTATGTTATATTTTAAAAACTTGCATTGGCCAACATTGGTGGAAGGTTTTATATTATGTGACCTAATTGGATCATTCTCCTTGATCTAATTGATTGTGTGTGTGTGTGTGTGTGTGTGTGTGTATGTGTGTGTGTGTGTGTGTGTGTGTGTGTGTGTGTGTGTGTGTGTGTGTGTGTGTGTGTGTTCATTTCTTTCTTCGAAACACATTTTGAAATCTTTCCCTATTTTTAGTACTTTATAATTCTATTTGACATAGTCTCTTATAGACTATTTTTCTTCTTGCCTATAATACTAAGTCAACCCAGTTGACACTATATGTATTTTTACCAGTCATATTATAGTACTAATTTGATCTAATTGACTCTTTATCTATTAGACCAATCAAATTATAGTACTAGGTCAACCTAGTTGACCCTATGCCCTTATTAGGCTATGTTTTTCTTAGTTTATAGTACTAAATTGACCTAGTCAACTCTATACTCTTACTATTATCCTATCTATCTAACTTAGTTCTCTATTTCTCTTTCTTTAGAATTCTATTTATTTTACTCAAATCATCATGAAGTCCCCTATTATAATCTTCTTGGACAAATTAAATCCATTTAGACAATATATGGGATGTTCATTTCTCCCTCTCTTTTCCTCCTAAAATAACCCTCACTCTTGGATCACCTCTTCCCCTCCTTCATCTTTAGATTGTAACATGGTTCAAATCACACCTCAAGATGAAGTAGGTAGATCTGATCCTTTTTATAACTATCAAGACAATTCTCATATTCAAACTCTTAAAAATAATGTGGGAGCAATTGACATGAGTCTATCTAATAATCCCACTAATAATCCACCTTTTAATAAATCTCCCCATAATACCAATTTGGGGAGTTCTCCTAAAAAAACCAACTCACTAATTGATATGACTTAACTTCTTATACAATTCATACAATAAATGAACATGATGTAAACTTAGAACACCTCTTAAATGATGCAATTACAATGCCATTTGATCAATATGTGTAATCAACCTCCAAATCTCAATCCTCAATCCAATAGAATTTTTTTTACTCCACCTCTTAAAGATGCCTTAAGAAATGTTATTCCTCAACCTATCATGAATAAAAAATGCTTCAAAACATCCAAAATGAGCCTTTATCTCCTTTCATCATTTCCATTGATATTGGTAATATATCTCCAACTATCAAGTATGATGGGACTAAAGACCCCATATCCTTTATCAAAGCATTTAGTAATCTTTATAAAGAGTGGATCCAAACTAATACTTTCACCACAACTAAACTTCTAGTTAAAACTTTAATTGATGATGTATTGGAATGGTAAAACCAACTTTCCCAACTTTCCATTTGGTAACTTGAGGATTTAGTCAATCTTTTAGTTAAAGATTTTCAACATAATGATCTTCTCAAAAAAAATCTTAATCATTTCATCAATGCTAAGCAATCTCCCACTGAATCAACTCATGATTTTATCAAATGATGAAAATATTTGGCCCATAAATCCAACCATAACATGACTAATGATAATTGATTTAAACTCTTTATTACTTATTTAACTCCTTCACTTCAATATAAGGTTTTAAATTTTTCTCCCTAAACACTTAATGAATTTCTTGACCAAGCTAAACATCAAGACTTCCTCATGAACAATTCAAACCTAATCCTAAATTCCTTAAAGGATATTTGAAAAATTATACTAATTCCATCACCAATAATACTCCTCAAACTAAACCATGAGTTGGAAAATCTGACCCTCCCTCATCTTCTCACATACCACTAATTGTATAGAAAATAAAACAATTCTTCCTACCCTCTAAACCCTTTATTTATCCTAATAATCCTCCTAAGTTGTATGAACCTAATCAATTTTTTTGATTCCATGTCGATATTGATGATTCCAATGAAACTTGTAGATGGATTAGTAATTTTTTTATTTCTTATGTGCTTGGTGATACCTTCAATCATGAATCCATGATCAACCTTCATTGTCAAGAGTAAAATATTGCTTTTAAAAAATGATAAGCTTCCAAAGCTTCTACTTATAATAACCAAAAAAAATTCCATAGATAATAAACAACATACCAAGGATGTTTATTATATTGATGTTAACTATGACCAATATTACAAAAATTCTCAATATGTTAATATTTCCAAGTTCAACTATCATTGCAAACTAGCTCACAAAGATCCTATCACAAAGCATAAAGAACATCTTTAGAGGAAAAAATTCTCAAAGTTACTACCACCACTAATTTGTATTTGAAATCCCTTGAGGAACCACCTCCTTATTTTGAACCCCCAATAACTTCCATTCCTTGAAAGTCTACCTTACCTTCTAAACCTCATATTGGTTCTTCTTCATATTGGAACTTTATTAAAGAACTTAACTCCATGCTTTTAAAACTCCACTTATGGAGTTAGTTCATACTTCCCCTTATAATTTCAAGTTCCTTATGAAATTTACTATAGATGAAGAACCACCTTATACTGAGCCTCAACCTACCAACATGCACACCATTGAAACCTTGTCTCTTTCTTCTAAACCATCTATCAAATTTATTGAAGAGAACATGATTAATGATGATATACTTTTTCATGCTGATAATCTACCACTATTCACTAAATTAGCCACTAATACTACCCTTATCTATAAATTTTTAGTTAACAAAGACTATGGTATTAATGTGACATATTTCTGGTTCATCCAATAACTTTGAAATAATAAAGATCATTTAAATCAAACCCACCTTACTTATCAAGGATTTGATAGAAATAATAAAAAGCCACCTACTTGTATTTGGCTTCCCCTAACAATCATACCTAATATTGTTTGAACTAAACTTATGGTCCTTGACTTTCCCTTATCTTATAGCATACTCCTTGGTTACCCTTGGACTTATAGAATGAGGTTCATCATCTCTTATGGTAGCCAATGCATTAAAATATTACATAATGGAAAAATATATAAGCATGAGACTAATCTCAACCCTTAGATTATTCAACTTCCTAATCCAAAATTTCAATAGCATATTCTTACCATTCCTACCATCAATAGTACTCCCTTCCCTGAGTTAATCAACATCAATCCAAACTTACAATTTAGTCTTACTAAATAAAATGATGATGAACCTAATGACTTGAAACACTATTAAGCTACCCCCTTACATATCTAAGTGGATTTATCCTTCTTTATTACCTCATGATCAAAATATTCCTCTCATTAATTTTCACCTCAATATAATGATCAAGAACCTTCTATACTAGAATATGAATTCACCTACAATGATTATGGAGTGGCCAAATTATGCTAAGATCCTCTAATTATGTCTTCACAAAAGTTTAGTAACATTATGATTTCACCTTCTTAAACTCCCCCTAAATATCGAACATGTACCATTTCTCCAACATATGATGATAAATACATCATGGCCCAAGCTCAATATTGAGACTTAGATGTTCAACATTATCATAAAGCCTTAGCTCAAATACACACTCATTTCCACATATTCTAAATTATCTCCCAAATATCATGTGCTTCCTACTAAAAATCTACTTCTTTATACTCCTTGGGTGGTAGAAAAAATCATACCTTTTAAACCTATGGATATTCCTACATCTTCTATACCACCTATATATCCCATCATTACATATGATTCTTCCCTCATCAAAGAAACTAATGATACACTAATCCCATCTAATCCATCTACTTCTCCTACTCCTGAGATTACATTAGATTCCAAGGCCATAGGTGTCTATCAAATACATTCTGAATATGACTCCCATGGTAATCAAATTCTTGATCTCAAAGTAAATGTTGAGTATTATGGTCTTATTCCCACTTTGCCTAGAGATGAATCTATTCTTGAATTAATTCATTCTCAAGAACCTCAACTTCCTCAGAAACATCAAAAAATTGGGAATTTCAAAAATAAAGACCCTTATTTCAAAAAAATTATAAATAACATCAATCTTAAAGATAATCCAATTTATTCTTTACCTAATTCAACATACCACTTCCAATATATAAATGTTATGCTTATCCAAGAAACTACTCCCATTGATTATGGTACTCCATCATGCCCTCAACCAATTGAAATTTATTAAAAACTCTCACCTGCTAAACATGATAAATTTAGTCTATTTTTTGATAAATATCATAAGATCTTCACCTGGTCCTATGAAGATATGCTTGGTATTTACCTTAGCATTATGGTGCACAATATCATAACTTATCCTGATGCCAAACTTGTGCATAAAAAATAATGGAAATTTTCACTTGAGGTTTCCACCTTATGTCACAAATAAATTATTAAACTTCTTGATGCTAATTTTATCAAACAAATGGATAATTTTGAATGGGTTTCTAACATAGTTCCCATTCAAAAAAAAGTTGCCATGGTCATTCACATCTACATTGATATTCGTAATCTTAATCTTACTTATCCCAAGGATAATTTACCTCTACCTTCAATAGATGTTATTGTCAATTCCATAGTTGGTTATGAAATGTTATATCTTATGGATGGTTTTTTAGGCTACAATCAAATTCACATTTCTCCTAAGGACCAACATAAGACCACTTTCACCATAGAATGGGGTACCTATTTATATGTTAAAATTCCCTTGCACTTAAAAAATGTTGGATCTACTTATAAATAGACATAAATAATATTTTTTATGATCTTATCCATGAAATTATAGAAACATATATGGATGAACTCATTGCTAAGTCTAAAATTTGCAAGACTCATCTTTCTGATCTTGCCATCATCTTCAACCATCTCCTTAAATATAAAGGTATACTAAATCAATAAAAATGTGTCTTCGGTGTTACATATGAAAACAATTAAGATTAGTAGTCTCTCTCTATGGAATTAATGTTGACCCTACCAATATTAGTGTTATTATCAATATGCCCATCCCTCAATCCATTCCAGACATTTTCATTTAGCTCAATAAACTTACAAAAATTAGATGATTCATCCCCCAAATGGCTTATTGTATCCACTCCATCAATTCTCTTCTTGAGAAAGGTAATTCATTTGATAACATGAAAGAATCATTATTTCACCCATCGATGCTTCATCTTCCTTCAAATAATCAACCTTTAATCATGTATACTTATTTCACACCCATATCAATTGGGGCAATGCTTCCCAATAAGATTATACTAGAAGAAAGTATGCCATCTACTATATTAGTTGAGGCCTCTTTGATTATGAGAAACATTACACAAAAGTTGAATGTGATTACCTTGCCATCTATTTTGCAGCTGGAAAAATTCAACATTATATGCTTTATTAGACCACTTATGTTATAATTAATTCTAATCCCCTTCATCACTTCTCTAAATATTTTATTCATAGAGATATAATTGGTAAGTGGATGGTTATTATCATGGAATTTGATCTTTGAATTATTACTCAAAAAACTATCAAAGGGTAAATCATTATATATCAACTTGTCATAACTCCTATGCCCACTACCAATAACCTTCAAGATAGTATTCCTAATGAAAATATTATCTATATTTATGGTCTCAACCAAGCTATATCTCTTAAATATTACTTAAATAACTTCACTATTGATCTTAAAATAAGTAATCTTGATGAATCTGTTATCCTTCCTGATACTACTAAACGAAAAGTAGTTATCAAAGAACTTCCTAAAATTAATGTTGATTTGTATGAGGATACTTGGACCCTTCATTTTGATGGTGTTAAATTAATTCAAGGAGATGGGGCAGGTTATATTCTTACAAGTCCTCTCAACAAAATCATCCCTTTAGATTTCCATTTTATGTCACTAACAACATAGTAGACTACAAAGCTTTAATCTTAGGCATGAGAGGTGATATTGATTTACATATCCAATACCTACATGATTTAGGTGATTCTCAGCTCATTTACCACCAATTCAATGGTGATTACCAGTGCAAAAGTGATAATCTCATTACTCAAAATCAAATTTCAACTCCTCTCACTAAATATTTCATTTATTTCACCATCGACCCTATCCCTTGAGATCAAAATTTGATTGCTGATTACCTTTCTTATTCATCATATCTTTTTCATCCATACTAAGTTCTTACTAATCCCACTTTTCCTATCCAAATAATAAAATATCCATCTTATAATAGAACACATGATTCACTTATCTTCGACATCGAGGCTATCACCATTTAATAAAGCCCATGGTATAAAGACATCACTCAATTTCTAGAACACCAAACTTATCCTTCCAACTTAGATTCTTGATAAAATACTCACATTTATAAATAATATTTTAAGTATGTATTTTAATATAACATCCTATTTTATCATAATGTTAAAGGTACCTTACTCCATTATGTTATGCAAGATAAGGTCCCTCCTCTTCTTGAATAAGCACATAGGGGCATTTGCAATGGACACTATAGTGGACATACCATAGCCCTCAAATGCCTACATATGGGATAATTTTTGCCCACTCTTGAGAAGGATACCATCGAATTCACTAATAAGTGTACTCCTTGCCAACTTCATGATGTTATAATTCATTCACCTCTATCTAAGCTTCAAACTGTCAAACCTCCTTGGCTATTTTCTATGTGGGGATTAGATATCATAGGTAAATTACCTCGATCTCAAGATGGGCATCTTCATCTCTATCCTTCTCTTTGGGCATATCACACTAGTATGCATACTACCATTATGGCAATGTTGTTTTTTCTAGTCTATGGTTCTAATGTATCCCTTCTATTAGAAGTTGAGCTTCCCTTTCTCTATATATCTCTTCATAGTATCATACCTAATGAATAATTATCTGAAACTCTCCATGCTCTCAATCTCCTTTATGAACACCAACTTTTTGCTTTACAACCTAAATACCAATACAAGGCCTGTGTTTCTAAATAACATAATAAATGAGTTAAAGTTTGCACATTTAATATTGGTGATATTATCCTTAAATTAGATTACACTCATGATAAAGAAAGTAAATATGCCTAAAAATGATGGGGTCCCTATTTAGTCAAAGATATTTTTGGTCCAAGTACCTATCACCTTCAAACCAATGAAGGCCATGTTTTCAAAGAGCTCACCAATGCACAATTCCTTAAAAACTATTTGCCTAATCTTTCTCTCTTTTTTCATTATTTTTATATTCTATCTAACATTTTTTTCAAGAAACTTATGTGAGTCTTACCCTCTATAGTAGTTCTCTCTTTTCATAAACCTTAACCTTTCCTTTTGGTCTTTTGGTTTCTCCTTTTCTCATGAGTTGCATTGTAAAATCATGGATAATACCTAGTCTTAATCATGATGTACTTTTACCTTATTTTATTTCATACTTTTTACACACTTTTTGGCACCCCTTGGGTTTCTCTTTCATCATTTATAATGTAAGACCATGGATAGGACCTGGCCTTCCTCACAAATACCATATTTTTCTTATCTTATTTATTCTTCCATACTTTTTGACACCCTCATATATTTCTCTTTTATGAGTTTTAGTGTAAAACCATGGATAGGATATGACCTTCCTCATAAAACCACCATCTTGTCATTCCTTTTCTGGAATGTGTTTTGCAATGGTTAAAAAAATTTATCCTTGTTCTTAGATTTAGATTTTGCTTCTTTGTTATAGATGGAATTTGCACAACACTATGTTAGCATGTTTTCCTCCATTTTCCCATTCTTATGATTAAAAATCACATTTTACTGTCATTATACCCTTTTTCACCCTTTGTCACATTTTTTTGTGATTTGAAGTAATTCAAATTATTTCACATTTAATTCCTCTTTATTTCCTTCCCTTTCATTCCAAATTGGATAAAACAAGGTCAAATTTAAGATAACACTTTTATTTCACCTAGATTTATAAGACTCTTAGACACTATTCTCTCTAAGTTCTCTCTTTCTTAGTAATCAAGTCCCAAGTATTCAAATAAAATTTATCTTTAGCACCCATGTTTGGTTTTACAAATTTGTATGGAAGATAAATAGAAAAATAAATCAAGAAAGTTAAAATCCAAATCATTTTAAACAAAAGGCAATGATATACAAAGGGAAACATAAAAATCTTAAAAGTCAAAATCACACCAAATGACATGATTACAACCACATCTCCTATCTCTAATTATATCTAAAACTCCATAGTTGTCCTCATAATAGAGTTGAGGTCCATTGGGGCACAATATGTTACTAGATTGGAATAGGAGAATTCAACAAACTCTATGGTTCTACATACTTTCTCATGCAAGTACCCAATATTCACAATAGATTGATGGCTCTATAAGGGGTCTTGAGGAATGGGGAACACGTTGTGGAAAGGTATGTCCATTTTAATTTTCATGCATATAACCTTCATGGGATAATCTATTAATTCATTTTTTGACCTAAGACTTATGTGGCTAAGAGAAGTTCCTCAGAGTCCTTAAGGTTAATAGTCCTCTTATTTTGACAAACCTAATTTGAGTGTCTTGACATTGATAAAGTGTTCCTCTACCTTGGTTGATCCTTCATTATCTCCTCAAACCATTTCATTTCCCCCCTTGATATAAACATTGTGATTATAGATCTATTTTACCTTCTTCTATACTTCATTCTTATTCACATCTTAAAAACATGCTAGCACTACTTTTTTTAGTTTTATATATCCTTAGAATATAATACCATGTTGGAGAAACTAGGGATTACTTTATATTGATTTTATATTGATGTTTGATTATCATCTTTTCAAAATGTATCCTTGGTTTGATTTGGTGAGTTTGCCTTTCTTACTTAAAGTTTCCTTGTTTGAGTTTTTTGATATTTAGTAGCTTTGAATTTCTAGTTACCTAATTTACTCTAAATTTTGACTTGGTCATTTGGTCTAACATATCACTTATCACCCCATATTGAGAAATTTTCAAGTACTTACCATCCACATAACACCAGTTATCTTGGATTTCTTGCATTTGTTTGGTTTTGCTCTTTATTTTTATATTATTGGGTTTGTTTAAAGAAATATTTACACCCTCCACAATCAAAAATACAAACACAAAAGACAACCATCTAAAAATAAAGGTAAGTCAAGGTACACATCACATTTAATTTTTAGTTATTTCCTTTTTATTCATTTGCTTTTAGTTACTTTTTTCTTTAAAATACTATAAATTTTTTTAGACTTGTTTTGTGTGTTACTATGTTATTTCTCAAAGCACCATCCCCTATTGCACCTGAGTGAGATGTGATGAGATTTTAGTGGGGCATATGTATACAAATAATATTTTTCAAGAATTTTTAATTAATGATGCTTTATATCTTGTAGGAACCCATAGAGTCTCAATATCTCTGAGTGTACACCCTAAAGGGTGAATCAAGAAAGGGGTGGGTAGACCATTTGTTATTTGTAGTATTGTTGTTGCTTATTACCACTTGTTACCAATCCAACTAGCTCATAAAAACATTCCCCTAAGCTATTACTCCTATTTTTCACACTCCAATCATTCACCACCTTCATTAGCCCTTTTCCTAACCTAAAAAACCTTTTGATAGTTTACATGACTAAGTCAAAGGGGTCAACCTTGTAATATTATTGGTGATTGGTGAAACTCATTTAGGGTCTAGGTTGACTCTTGGTCGACCTAGCCTATGACCTAATGATTTTTTGTCAATAATTATACTAGGTTAACTGGGTTGACCTTAGCAACCAAAACTTTTGAAATGGTTTAAGGCTAGATCTAGCTATATAAACACATATATTTCATCATTATTATAGATACATCATGAGTTATTATTCATTTTCACTTATTTACAATCTACTCTTCCACCATTCTACTTGAGGATTCTTAGATTAGGGTTTCTACTCGGAGAAGAATATAGTCTTATGGATAAGTCTTAGATACTTTAGCCTTTCTTAGTAATACTTAAAAACCACAATAACCTCTTTTGAATCACCTTTAGCCAAGGGAGAGATTGAGTCTCAATGGGTTTATCTTCTAGGTAAGTATCTCTAACTTTTCTCCTCTCTTTAATAGACAGAAGTAGCATAAGTAATGGATTTTGAATAATATTACTCTTCTTATACATGCATTTGGGTCTTACCTATACATTTATTAATTAGGATTATATTATACATGTTTCCTTTATCTTGTTTACTAACCCCCATATTGTGCCACAATCTTTGGTGAGTACTAGATTAGATTTATTTTCTTTACTTGTTATTAGTATAGTGAATATGAAAACATAAGACTTAATTAGGGTTATTATATGGTTTTACTTGATCAAAGGCTTTAAAACCCTCCCTAGTGATATTATTATGATAAGATATCCCATAATTGGGTTTATTAGATCCATATTGGTCATGATCCCAATTATCTAATATATCCCCTATTAGAAGTGTAAGTAGGATCTATCTTCTTCAAGCTAGGATTAAATTGTAGATTTGATGCATTTTTTATTGTATACAAGATATAGGTCTAATAAATCATGGAGGATGTCAATAGACTTTAATTAAATAAGTGTTTAAATTATTTTTAATTGTTTGAGAAGGCCATATGGGCCCAATAGGATCAAGTTTTGGCACTAAGAGGATATACCTAATGCAATTAGGTCTCCATGAGACCTAAAAAGAGAAATGAGGCCTAATTTAGTTATTACAGACTAAAATGGGTTCAAAATACATTTTAATCATGTTAATAATATGTTATAATATTTATTTTATGTGTTTCCTAAGAGGTTTAAGGTGTTTTTCTCACCAAATGGTGTGTAACCATGTGCCTAATATATATACAAGGTAGTTTAGGCCTATTTGAGGTAATGTAATGTAAGCAAATAAAATCTTCCATGGTTGAGAAGGAGGCATTGAAGTAAGACCATAATATTAGATCAGATATGTGGTGATAAAAATTTATGAGGTGTCCAAGTTGGTTCTAAGTCCCTTAGGGAGTTGGTTCTTCCTTGTAAGTAGGTGTTTGTCAAAGCCTAGTCAAGTGGATACTTGACTTTATTAAGGTCACTACTCCAAGTTGAGTTGGTGATCAAAATAATTTGGTCTTTTGTTTTATAAGACTATAATACATTTTAAAATATCATAATGGCTTTGATTCCCCTTGAGGTTTTCCCACTCATATATTTGTTTTCTTTGGTTATGTTCATGAATGGTTCTTTATGCCTTTCTATATCATTATATTGATTTCATGGTTCAATAAATGTTAAAGAATAATAGAATGAAATTTTTAAACACTCATTCACACCCCCAATGATTGTGATTCTGAGCTAAAATGAATGTATATGATCAAAATATGAACATAATTATCAAACCTGTGACTATATCTATGAAAATTTGTATCATCCCTAGTGTATTAGTCTAAATGGTCTAGACTATCCTACAGTTAGGCACAATAGACAATAGTGCACTATAGTGGAAAGTAGATCCATGTGGTTTTAGAGTCCCAATCTAGGCACTAATGTCTACCTAGTTTGATTTTTGAGTGATCTGAATTGACTTTTAAGTCTCTTTTCTATGCTATATTTACCTTATGTCTAATGTCTACAACTTAGACTATGTGGTAAAATGTATATGTGAATAGTAATGTAATATCCTAATCTCTATGACAAACCCTTATAAATTCCCCCTCTTTTTAGGGTAGTTGTGAAATCTATGTAAGAGCTTCCCTCTAAATAAGTATCTTTATAATATGTGTTAGCTAGAGTATATGCATGATATTCAAATATGATGTACAAACTTAACATTAAAATGTAAATGTATTTGAGCATGAGTAAGTAATGTAAGATGTATGTTATAATACACAATTATACAAGGGTGTCAAGATAGATGTAACCAATGTGTATAACAACAAATATAAGTAACTACCTAGGGGGATGGGGCATGACATTCATCACAACACCCAAGTAGGAAGGGTAGATGTATGAAATCCATCAAGGCATCAAAAATTGGGGTGTGTGTGTGTGTGTGTGTGTGTGTGTGTGCATGCACGTGCATGCGCGTGTGTGCATGGGCACACATGTGCATGTGTGTGTGTACACGTGCACGTGCATGTATCTTTATTTGTAACAAGGATCTACAAGTTTTATGGTGTAGAATCATACAAAGAAGCATACATACAATCACATGAGGCATGCAAAGGTAGGCCCAGGGGCCACAATACAAGGGAAATGGGCACATGTCACTAAATATGAGAATGAAGACATATAATGGCATGTTCAATTGTCTACATATATAAGTAGTAAATCACACACAAGGGACATGGGCACATATATAAGGCATAAAAATAGATAAGTGGCATAGATCCAAATAATAATTACATACTCAAATGCCCTTGAAGATGGAATTATCATACGAAACATAATCAAGTCTAATTTAGGAAAACTATAAATGAAAATATGTATAACTATGCAGTATAAATCTATGTAAATGCTAAGATGTACATATGTTGAGTCTAACTAGTGATAGTCAGCAAAAAATCTAAACAATGAGTAGAAATGATCAATATCAAGATATATCAATATGTAAATTGAAATGTATAAAATGTAAGGATATAACTTGGTAGTATCAACTATGTAAAATATGCCCTCGAGTGGGCAGATGTATCAAATTAATAAACATAGATCAATGTAAATACCCCTAATGGGTAGATGATAGTTGGTCTAGATTATTATAATGGATTGGAGTCCTATCTATAATTTATAATAACTCAATTAGAACAAGTGAAGGATATGCTTATGATAAAAATGGCTATACTAGGATAGTTAAAAATATGCAATACCTTAAAAGTAGTAGAAATGTAAACATAATAATGCATATAATCTATAAAAAAAATTGTGTTCTAAGTAATATTTGAATGTTTTTTGTATTTTTACATGTTATATTGATCTTTAATTTTCCAAATATATTCTATGTACAAGAAAATGAAAATGAACTATGTACAAGAAGTGAGAGAGATAAAATAAGTAAGTACAAGAGTAGGAACCATACTAACCAATGAGCTTCATGGGAGACTCATTATCATTATGGCCTATGTCAAAAATAGGAATGATAATATTTCATGTAGTGTGATTATTATGTTGTAGTTGAATGTTTTTGTTGGAATGTGAGTATTATTCATCATCAAAATCATAATAACCTAGAGTATTAGAGATAATTTCATCATGTTATGGAGTTGACCTTTCTAAGTTATGTTTCATAATATTGATTTTGATTTTTCCCTTTGAAACTATCATTATTGTATACATACAATGTTTTGGAGGCTCTTTTGTTAGAAAGCCTTGTTTGAGAATGCTTATTTTTAGCATGATTTTGACCCTACAACTTAAGATATTTCTCTTTCTATAACATGTTGTATGTATCTAGATGTTTTGCATTGATAAACTATATCTTTAATTGATGTGTGTTAGGATGTTCAATAATCTCCAAACCTTATTGACCAATATTATCAACTACTATAATAGGAGAAGTGATGCCTTGGGTGTGTTTTCCCAAACCTTGACCATGATAATCATACTATTGTAGATACTTTTGATCAAACCAAGACCATATTTAGCATTTAGCCTCATTTTAGAGAGGTAGATTTTATTTATTTGTGATTATACTATTTATTGTCATGATTTTGCTTTTTGAACCTTTTATTGTTCTGATTTATGCTTTGGTAACCATTTTGTATTGTTTCTAAATTTGTCCCTTTTTCAATTAATAGATGTGATAGTGTATGGTGTTTGGATGAAGTGTCACTATGTGAGTCATCTATATCTATGATCTATTGTATTTTTATTTTCAATGATAAACATGAATCTATGTGGTGCCCATACATTCAATGATATGCATAAAAATATCTATATCTCCTGATTGGGTTAGAGGAGTTAGGTTGATCAACTTAGCTTTAATAATTTCCATTAATATCTCACTAAATCTCTTATTTAACCTTAAAATGATTTTTGAATCACATATTTTAGATGTATTTTTTTGTGATTTATGATTTGGATATGTAACATTGTTTGCCACAAATTGACTAAGTGAAGATGCATATACATTATTTACACTATTGTGACCTAGAGGCCTTTGTCTTGTTAATTGATTTTCCAATGTTATAATACTTTCATGTAATAGTTGATTCTAATTTTTTAAACCTATATTTATCTTTTTCATAATAATAATTTTATCACATATATTCTTACAAATAAAAACCCTTGCTATTTATGATTGAGCATGCACACACACACCCTATAGAGAAGAGGTGTGAATAGGCTGAGTATAGGAAATAGTGGCATTGGTATAGGATACTTCATATCATGGAAGAGTGATATCATGGACCTAATTAGAGGTAAAGTATCTATCACCCTCATGGATATGAGGAGGGGAAAGAGATTATTTCCTATATATATAATATATGACATTGACACTTGAAACATAGTTGTTAGCTTATGTGTTAAATCCTTTATGTGTGTATGGGTTTACTTATTAATGAAATTCCAAAAAGGAGAAAGATAATATTATATGAGAAATGACATATTTTACAATTGATATAAAGCATTATCTATACATGTGCTTATGTCTTTTTTGACTTCATTATGAATTAAAGGGAACAAACATGTAAATGAGAGTATTAAACTTTGCAATAATAAGTGATTAATTTTTTCTATCATTACGATCATGATGATATGAAATATAAATTAAAAGATATATGGATCTGAAAATTTGAGTTTTGGAAATAAAATCTAAGTATAAATATAAAAGGATACAAACCCTAAGTGTGTTTAGGGTTAGGGTTTTGTTGAACTAGGGTTATTTTACAAAGAGTTAAATTATATTTAAATAAATGAAACCCTAATGTGAGATTGATTTAATTAAATAGGTTGTGTAAAAAAATATAAAATTAGAAGTATGCATCCTAAATTTATTGCACAAAATTTGAATGAAATCAATCTCATGTTTAAAGTAATATTCAAAGTAAGACAAGTTAACCAAATGATTTAAACTTTTAGGGTTTTACTATGTAAAACCTAGGTTTAGATTAAAGGGTTGAGATGTCTAAATCAGTTAAATTAATTGAAACAATTAAGTATTGATTTGTTATAGCATTTGAATTCTTTTTAATTTGTAAAAATAATAACAAATAGACATAAATAAAGACTTATCTAGAAAATTATTGTCGTGGATGATCATGGTTCTAAAAATTGGGTTTTGGATAGCTCAGAGTGTCATCAATACATTTCTAGTGTCTTTCTACTCTTTGGATAGTATCACCCCATATGGATAGTAGTGTCATGCTTGTTTAGTGTCCTCAATGTGGGGATAATGTCCCCTTTGTTAGATTTTTCCTATTTTCTAGGATCACACATGCCTATATTTTTAGGTTTTACTATTGCATGCATGAAACCTAGAGCTCTATGTTGTGCCTAGAAAACTTGACCGAGACATCTGTATTGTGCTTAGAAAACTTGATTAAGTGTGTAAACCCTAATCCTCTTTGAAACTATGGCATGATCAATAATTTTGTTTTTGTTAGTATGATAGGCTAGACATCCTCAACACACCATTATCAAGATAGTTGCCTACATACCAATACTTAGAAGAGGGATCAAGTCTAATGTAGCTCTCTCACCTAGTGCTTGATGCAAGTGCAAGTGAATGTTATAATGAGAGTAAACTTAGATGCATTGAATGTTATTAAGATTTAAAATCTTTAAAAATAGGGATTAGGGATATTATAGATGGTAGTATGTAGAATTAGGATAGAATAAGGATCAAATAGCTTAATTTTTCTCAACTTGTCTTTGGTTTGAATTTTCTTTTTCATCTATTTTCAATCTAGTGAATATAGGTCATTAGACTTGTATTTATAGAGTTTTATAGCTTGTGAAGATAATAAAATGTGCTTAGGATGACCTTAGGAGGGGAACACGTTTGAAAAACTATCCATTGGGAATATCTAGGGCTAAGGATAGTAGCACCTAGTTGGGGACACTAGCACCATGTGGCTATAGTGTCCCAAATGTGGTATTATTGTCCACTTGGAAAACTACTAAGAAATCTAGGTTAGGATCTAAGAAAACAATTCTAGGAGTATGTTTTGATTAATTGGAGGTTAGTGTGGTCTTTTCAATGACTGAAAAAGTGTGTCTAAGGCTCTAGGTTAGGTTTAGGACTAAGCTAGGAATAGGGTAACTCAAGTTACACTCTTAGCATTAAATTACAACTTTTAGGTTATACATGGTCAAATAACAACATGTAACCTACATCCCATCAAGGTAAATTCATCCAAGTGATCAAATTAACATCCAAAATTATATATTTATAGTAATTCTATATTAAGGAATAAGTTCTCATAAAAAACCAAAAAAGAGGGAAGAGTAGGGCATAAAAGATGTTTTATGAACCAAAGCAGATGAAACACTTCTAAACTAGATATTGTTCTAGAGGTTATACAAGTAATCAAGAACTAATGTTTTATATAAGATATTATAATCACACTAACAATTAAACACAATTAAGAGTCCAAGGTAACAAGAATATAATATACTTTAGCATAATAAAATAAAAGGTTTCTACATTTGTGAGATTGCAATTACACATCAACAAGGGGAGATTATCATTACTACACCAAAGCATTCAAATCAACAATAGAAAAATATGAATAACTATATGAAAATAATAATTGTGCACAATCAAAAGACTAAGAATACTAGAATGATGTAACTTGTTCAATGTATCACAATATTTTGAAGAAGAATAAATAATTTCACATCAAAACAAATTTTCAAAACAATCTATATAATTTATTATTAATTTAAATAGATAAAATTATCCTCCCTTTTGGACTAGGAAGATACAAGTATAAATAACTTGGGATGGGGAAGACCTCATATCTAAGTAAAGTCTAAAAATACATTTATAAAAATGGGGCTTGTGTCCAAATCTCATGCAAAGGAGGCATGTACAATAGTCATCCCATAATATAATTTCCCATCTAAAAAGTATAATATATACATGTTAATGTAAATTTGGAACCAAAGTTCTAACTTAACAAAAACATGCAAGTACATAGTTACATTTATCAAGGTGATGATGTGACATTGATAAATAAATAAGATGCAAAAGTGACATCTAGAGAATTAAAATAACCAATAGAACTACATATGTAACTAGAAAAATTGGGAGTGGTATGTAAGTAGGCCTGATCTATGTTTGCACTAGTGTGTATCTGGGAGATTGAGTGCTCTAAAGAGGTGGCTGAAATGGACTTACTACTATTTTTTTTGTTTGGACACTTTTCGATATAGATATAACACATGGATTACCTATACTTCTATATCAATGGTCTCAAAATAAAGCAATAACCTATTGAACAGCTAAGGAAGCTTGTTCATAAACTTCTAGTGTAAGACTAATGTAGTTTTTAAGCACTCATGTAGTGTCTTAGTTCCAATAATGTGATCCCTATAAATATTTACTAGTTTCATAATTTCATCATTTGTTTTATATATTATGTCTTAAATCTCAACTCAAAATCTATCGATCGTAACTCTGAGCAAATTTTTTAAAATGGGCGTAGAGACCAATTACCCTTAAATGGTGCCCACCTATATTACTCTTAGATATTTCAAAATGGTCACTAACTCTCTCTTGATTATAAACTTTTTGAATGAGAGTTCACATCTCTTGATGCCACTCGAGTAAACTATTTATCTTAGCTATAATAAAGCTCTATGACCATGCAACCTCAAATATTATTATTAAATTTAATTAGGTGTATGTTTTATTCTTGGTAGCTTGGATTAAGAAGTAAATATTTTCATCAATGTCCTTTGTTTTATTAAACAATTATAGGATGTCTCCTTAATTGGGTTGTGATGTGGTCTTTGCATACCTTATTAGTTGAATTGTATCATATAATTTCCTAGTGGTTCCCTGTAAGTTATCTATAATTTATTTAGGAGATTGGATTGTACTCCTCCCTAGTGTCCTCTAAATTACTTAATCAAAAATTATAAAAAATTCATTTATAACCCCTCCTGTAGTATCTAAAAAAATTTAAGGGTCTTCTCTACATGTATCCAAGTCTAAAAGATTCACCTTATTTATCTTAGCTAGAGATAAAATGTCTTCTCTCTGATCCACCTCTATCTATTTCTCCTCTATAACCATATTTTTCATATTAAATTTTCTCATAGTGTAAGTTCATTTGTCAAAATGAAACTTAATTATGGGTTTCTCAATTATTACAAGGTCTTACCTCTCCTTTTCTTCTTCTTACTATATTTTTCTAATGCATGAAGGAATGTTTAGTGTAACTTATTATTTTCACTAGTGTGCTTACCCTATAAGAGTATCTAAAGGGGATTTTCTAAGAGGAAGCATAGCCAGGGATTTCACTAGTGTGCTTACCCTATAAGAGTATCTAAAGGGGATTTTATAAGAGGAAGATGTTCATAATGCAATAAAATGAAGTATTTCCTTCTTCTAAATAGTAATATACTTTTGGATGGGTGCATCTATGATGTATTTAGTTTTCCTTGTTGATATTTGGACTATAACTATATGTGTATCTATTTGTGCAACATGACCAATAGGAATTCAAATTTGTGTAGATGTCCTAGCAGGGGTGATTTGTGTAGTAAAAATAGAGGTAGATAACAAGTTTTCAAAATATACCCCTTTCTTTTGCATAAAGAACTGAGGACTAGTTCCACCAAATAATGAAAAGGTAACTAGGGTGCTTAATAGGTTTATAAAATAATTAGAAACTACAGTATAAGTGAACCCAACATACATAGTAATGGGCTAAGCTATAGTAGTAAAAATTGGCAGTGTATCTTCATCTATGGGGATGATTTATTTGACCAAAAGAATGTAAAGAATATACCACAATAGTTGTAATTGTAAAAACTAAAAAAATGGCAAAAAAATGATGACTTGGAAGATTTAAAACTTTAGGATAAATAGTTTGATTAGTATTTGTTGTAATGACCTAAGGTGGAGAGATTGGAGGTGTGGTTGATGTTGTCTCCTACATGGATGTCTACAATTTATATTTTATAATTTGATTTATTTCTCCTTATCTATCTTATAATGACTCATTTCCTCCTGACTAGGTACTCCCTTCAGTCAACCATTCATCTACTTCATTTGATTATGTTGTCTCACTAATTGACCATGATTCTTTGATGTCAAGTCCTAACATCCATTCATCCTTAGTTTTACATATTTTATCTTCTTTCTCAATATCATAAATTATGATAGGGTATGACATTCATGTACCCCTTATCTTATCCTCCCTCTCCTTAGGGGATTTTATCTTCTTCTCTTTCACTTACACCTTTTGAGGTGAAATACAAGGGGTCTTGGGATTATTTGAATATGTAGTCATTAGTTTTATAAAAATAGAGACTAACTTAGTAGAAGGTGAACTAGAGGATGAATGAATTATAATGGTGGTAGATGGTAATAGAGTGATAAATGTAATCACCACTGGTGGAATGATAGGTGGTAATGATGATTTCCTAGAAGACTGGGGCATTACCATTGGTGGTATGGTCATAGAAAGTGGTGAGTATGGTTTCCAAATAATTTTAGGTATAAATACTCGTGGAGATAAAGGAGGATAAGCAATATAAACATGAGATAAGAAGGAAGGAATACTTTTTATGTTATTTTGAGTGGAGGCAAAGGCAACATGGAAAATAATATAGTTGATGTGTTATAATTTATAAGTCTTTCCTCTTTAATTATGCATCATGGATAAGTAGCAACAATTGTATGAGTAGGGGAATGTGGAGTTACCCTAGCTTCCTTTCCAATATAAGCTTCTTAAGATGGGCCAACTTATGCCTATCTTTAATTTTTATCTAAGGAAGAGGTCCACAGATAGATTTGGAAACCCATTCATGATTCTTAATTATCTTAACATCCTCCTTGGTGATGGTAGGATCGTATTAGATCATTTTTTCCATAATAATAAAAGTGTTAGATCTACACAATCTTAAAGACACTTCAAAATCATCTTTGGCATTCATAAATATGCTATCATGATCATAATCTTGGTTCCCATAGTTGATACTTATTTTATTTTCATATTTTTTGAGATGCTCTCTAACATTTTTCTTAGGGCCCCAATGACTAAAGGGTGCCCATTTAAAACCATAATGTGTCATGATTTACCAAACATATTAGAGGTGTTCCCACCTTGTAAATTGTATTCTACCAATGCTAACAGTGGTTGGGTGGAAATTTTATTTATTTGCCTTTCTTAAATTAGTATCAACACTAACAAATAATTGAGTAGTAATATCTTAATCAGAAACCTTATCTGACACAATCCTTAGTAGGTAAAAAGGGTGTACTTTTGTGACTTCAATTTTGATTATTGTGCATTTAGGTTACAGCTACTAGTCTTCCATATTATGAATGGTATTTTTAATAGTATATGTATACAAGGGAAAGTGAAGCTGATCTATAAATCAATCGTAGCTTAGAAAAGATAAATCACACTTATCCTTCTACTTATTGGTATTTTTAGATAGTCAAGTTTATGACCAAGATGGATTCACTAAACCTAACCAAGGGGTCCTTTACCATAATAATATCACTAGAAAGGGTTTTAAATCCTCTACTCAAGCAACATGATGTAATAACCCTAGCTAGGTCCTATGTTTTTTATTTCACAAAGTAAATATAATGTAAAATAAAATATAACCTAGTGTTGACCAAAGCTTAAGGCACAAAATGAGGACAATAAACATGAAAGTAAAAATTCATATAATATCTCTATTTAAGCCAATGTAGAGAAAATATAAATGAATGGAGAGAGAAGAATATAATCTAACAAATGCAATTTGATCTACTTTATCAAGGAGGAGGAAGATTTAGGAATACTTACATTTGAAGACAAACCTATCAAGCCTAAATCTCTCTCTTGGCCAAGGTGTTTCACAACAGGTTGTGATATGTAAGTATAATAAAGATATGTCAGATCTAGCCTACATGACTTCTCTATGAATCCAAAAGACATTTCTACAAGATAAGATCCATATCTATAAGAGTAGAGTTAAAATTCTAAGCAATACTTCTCAATTATAATGGTGGATAAGCGAATGTGCATATATGATGTTCTTATTCTTATCTCTATAAATGGAGAAAATAATGTGTATATATAGTTGGATCTAACCTTAAAATCTTATGAAATTTTATCTAATAGAGTCATTCCAATTTAACTTGTATTTTTAATTAATAAAATCCAGTTAGGTCCTAGACTAGGTTGACTAAGGCTAACCTAGACAAGTAATGTGCTAATATATTTTAAGTACAAGGTTAGCCTAGGCTGACATTGTCTGGCAAATGTCAAAAATAATGTTGGCTTTGGTAGGGCATGTTTAATATGGTGAATTTATTTGAGGAGTATGTAACAAAGGTTTAAAAGATTAAGGAAGTGTATAAGAGAATTTTGTGTTGGTTTCAAGTGGTGGTATAAGGGATAATAATATTGTAAAGCACCGATGGTCTACCCACCCCTTTCCTAGTGCATCCTTTATAGAGTGCACTCAGAGAGATTAAGCTTCAATGGGTTCTTGTAATATACAAATCATAAATAATTGATAATCTTGAAAATTTTATATGTATACTTATGCCCAACTTGAATTTCATCATATGTCACATAGGTATAATGTGGGATGGTGCTTCAAGAAAAGAACATAAAAACACATAATGTTAAAGCTAAATAAATTATAGTAAGAATTGAATAAGATAAATGAAAGTATAGAATTAAAAAATGTATACCTTTACTTACCTTAGTGTTGTATAATAAGAAGGAAAAAAATAAAGGTGAAGGTGTCTAATGTAGAGAACATTAGGTGAACCTTTAGAAATAAGTGATTTTTTTTTTTTTGAAAAATATATATGTAATATGTGAAAAGATTCTCTATAATGTTAGGATTTCAAAACATCTTAGGGTTCGGAAAATATCTAGTAGAAACATATTTATGGTCAAAAAAAGGAATCTAATTATAAAAAATTAATAGGTAAATAATTTTGAATAATAATTATAATAGGTTGAAAACTAATTAATTTGTTATTTTATTACTCTAATAAAATATTGATTTGGGAGATCTAATTGATCCTAGAGAGTGACCGTGGTTAGGATATGATAGCTACAATGTGGAGGATGCCTAGTGGCTGTCTCAAGTGCAACTCAAGTAAATAAACAATTAATTTCAATTTTTTGATAAATTTCAATTGAAATTAAACTAAATATAGAAAATTAGATTTTAGATAAATTTTAGACATCAAAACTAACCCTAGGAAATTTTTAGTTAAATTAGGGGTAGAAAAGAGTACTAGGTAGGAAAAGATCAGATCAATAAATGCCTAAATCATTTTTCATAAATGGTAAAAAATTCATCGTAGATTAAGAATAGATTCAACCTTGTCGACTTAATTTTTAAGGTGAGATAAATCCAAGGGGATGAATACATAGAAGTAGGGTATCATTGGAGGTGGTTGAATTTGTAGTAGAGAGTCAATCTAGTTAGAAACAATGAAATATCTAACATAGTACCTTTTGGTTAGTGTAGTGTGTACTATGTACCCAATATAATTTGTTGAATGAGGCTAAATCTATAGCATAAGGCTGATGTAGTATGATAAAAATAATAAAGGGATGGTTTAATATTAAACAAGTTGATTATGTCTATAGAAATAAGATGACTATGTAATAGAAGGTCGATGTAGTATGGCAAAAATTTGATAGGGCTAATTTAGTATTAAATAGGTTGATTATATAGAAAAAGGGAATAATTCAAACAAGTTAATGTAGTAGTTAATTTGTAGTTTTTGAGTATATTTAAGAATGTATTTTATTATTATGACATCGAGGTCTAACAGATTATCTATTGTTTGATATTTTATAGAGGTGATAGAGAATTTGGCATCTAGTGGATGCATCGTAGCTATTAGATTTGTTGGAGTGTTTGTCAGACATGGATAGAGCTCATTTGGTTTCTTTGGGTTTTAAAGGAATCATAGAGATGAGATGGATCCCATTGAGTATTAATATCATTTTCATGTTCCCAAGAGCATGGGAATGGTTGACCAACACTTTATGATGGGAGGTGGATGGTGATATTATAGAGGTGGAGATCACCTTGGAGGATGTCCATGACATTCTTAGACTTATTATTGATGGTATTTTAGTGATATGTGATACACCAGAGTTAGAGGATGAGAGATGATCCTTATCTCATTAGTTGACATGCTTAGATAGGATATATCTTGATCTGTATGTTAGCTTATTTGATGTTTATATCATGTCCATTCTATATATCTAGAAGGTTGTGATAGGGCTTATGATAGCATGAGTGTTGTGTCATCAGTTGTATGGAAATATACCACTATACATGATATCTTTGTGTGAGTATATCCTTGATAAAGGTGCCTTGTATGATCTTGGTATTGTCATTTGGGTCTAGCTCATTCATGATATGTATGGGATGCTAACATAGCAGTATAATATAATAGGCCCCATCATTCTATTGAGTGCATATATCTATGAGATATTTCATATGCATCTACTAGTTGGGTTACCCCAAGTATTAAATTATAGGTTACCTTGGGTTATATGATGGAGGTAGGACCATGTAGTGTATTTCATACCCATTGTTCTACCTTTATAGACTATTACATGAGGGAAAATAGTATGGTAGCCTTACACTCACATTAATGCCATATGGATGTCTTGGAAAACTATTACTATAGGTTTGACACATATGTAGATCATAAGGCACTATAATTTATTGGTATAGCCACATCTAGTGGCTCATGTACCTAGATAGTTGGGGATACCACATCCAATGGCCTCTCTAGTAGTTTCTACTTATTGGGCATGACATGATAGAGAGCTGAGAGGAAGAGGAGGCATAGGGATAATGGTTAAGATACCTATGATTAGGCCTCAATGAATGAGACCATGGGTAGGTTAGGAATGGTATCAGGAGGTACCAAGGCCTAGAGGAGATGATGTCATGGATGTGGATGTAAGAGATGTGGGATCATAATAGGGACCACAATAGAGGTCAAAATGGCTATCATGAGCTCATCAGAGATAGAGACACTATTGATGAGAGGATTTAAAGGTGATAATAGTCACATAGGGGGATCCTATAGTGGTTTTAGGACATATTTGTTATATAGATATGCCAATGAGGAGGGGGACATGATAGGCTTAAGTGAAAATTCTTATTTTGTCACTTGTGCAGATGCAACCAATAGAGGAGGTTTAGATGAGTGAGCATATGATGAGACTATGGTCAACCAAACTAATGGTGGTGAGATTTTTTTTATTTATTATAAGTTTTTTATATAAAAAACTAGTTACATCAGTATTTATGATAGTATATGATTTGAGATAGACACATGAGATCTAATTTATATTTGGTTTTTGGTTTTTTAAATAATGTTGTCATAGAAGAGATTAGATGGGGAACCTTGATTATGGTTTTTCATCATGATAGTTTGGATGGGGTGATGTCACTTTATGATTCTTCCACTTTGGTTGATCCTATGGTATCATCTATCCCAGCTCATGCTAGATGATTTAGACTTATATAAGAGGTTGCATGATAGTTGTAGGCATGAGGTGATGGTTCTCAACTACCTACATGGGTAGGATCTGGAGAGGCTCAGGCTTAGAAGGATTTAGTACAAAATTAATTCATGCACATGGTGACTAGTATACATCTAGGATGGGTACAAGTCTAGGTGTCTAACCTAGAGGTTTAGGTTGTTGGATTGAGATCCTAGACTACCTCTTTATAGTTCACAATTTATAGGGGTTATTCATAGGTGTCAATGGGTAGCATGGTTAGGCCACATGATAGGCAAGATGTAGCATAACCTTATATATATATATATATATATATATATATATATATATATATATATATATATATATATATATATATATATATATATATATATATATATATATATATATATATATATATAATATTTTTTACTTATATTTTATAAAATTCATGTATATATATGGACATTTCATTGATATATGATGTGTTGTATTTGTATGTGGATGGATGTATGGATATATTTCATTTCTAAGACACATGTATTTTAATTTTATTATATATGCTATGGGAAATACGTGATGTGTGTTTTAATTTCTATTATTATGTGATACACATGCATGGTTAAAAATAAAAGGTAAAAATGATATGTAAAACTATAAATAAAAAAAAATTAATACACACTATATCATAATTGGAAATGTGTAAAAATGGTAAAGTAAATGGTAAAAAATGTTTTCAAACCATGTAAAAAGATATGCATAAAATTGAAAAAAAAAATCCATGCTATATCACATTAGGAAGTATAAAAATTTATAATAAAATGGAAGACACGTGAGAAAAAATGGTAGAAAAACAAATAAATAATAAAATTAATCAAACTAAATCAAGCTAGGAAGTATGAAAGAGAAACAAATATAAGTGTAATTAAAATTAATCATAGTAAATAAAGATGGGAAGTATGATAAATTCAATAAAATGGTTGCAAACATACATGGAATTTGAAAATAATAAGAGATAAGTTTAATGCTTATGAAGTAAGCATAAAACATACTAAATCAAGATGGGAAGTATGTCAATAGTGTGTAAATCATAATCTAACACAAATCATCTAAAATTTGAAGCATGTAATTTTTTTGTGACTTGGTTATAGTATGAACTAGGTTTTTGTGAGGAGGGCCTAGTCCTATCCATAATCTTACACTAAAACTCAAAAATTGAACACCAATGAGGTGAAAACAACTATGGGAATAATTTAAAATATGTTTTTAATGTGGTAATTTGTGAGGAGAGCCTTTTTGTATCCATGGTATTACACTACAACTCACAAGGGTAAAACCAATGAGGTGAATGGTAACAAGGGTAAAAATAATAAAATGTTTTGTTATGGCAATTTTTTAAGAGATCCTGGTCCTATCCATGGTCTTATATTGCAACTCATAAAGTAAAACCTTAGGGAGAATGATCAGATAACAAAATAATATTTCTCAAGGGTAAATATTAAGATTTTTGTAATGAAAGATGGAATTTTAAAATCATGACATATGCATCTATGATAAAACATTAAAAAACATGAGGCATATTAGGTATAAAGGAGAGATACTAAGAGTCTAGTGACTATCAAAATGCAAAGGGTACCTACTCATAATAAGCAAAAAGTTATATAGGAAATAGGTGAGATACTTAGATCAAAACATGAAGGTTATATGAACAATAAAAGTAAGATACACCTACCTTTCCAAAACATATTCCCCATTCCTTAGGACCTCTTATAAAGACATCAATATATTGTGAAGATTGGGTACGTATGTGAGACAATAGGTAACACTTACATATGTTTTTTAATTTTTTTTATCCTATCCCAATACTTTCCTACTACATGATAGTGGACCTTGGATCTATCATGAGGCTAACTATGGATTTTGAGATTTAATTATAAATAAGATACGTTCTATGAATCACATCTTTTGGTGTGATTAGACTTATGAATTTGTATGTTGTGTTTTATTTAAATAATTTGGCTTTTATATTTTTTATGGATTTTGTGATTCCTCCTCCATACATATTCTAAATAACCAACATGAGTGATAAAATTGATACACAAAATTAAGCTTTATACTTTAGTTTAAAGGAGATTAAGTAACCAAATATATGACTGACTAAACGCTTAGGCTTACTTATGAACTAGTAATTTCAAGTTTCAAACATATGTATTCTTAGTATTTGAAAGGAGAATAAAGGAATAAAGGATATCCAGGATATATCAATGTATGGTAGTAGTACAATGAGATGTCTTATTTGATAACTAATCATATGGTAGATATATAATATTAAAGGAATCAAGATTGTATAACGAAGTCATAGTAATAATTATATAATGTTTTAAGGAAATAATATTGTAAACAATCATTATAAAATAAAATGAAAAAATCCATGAAAAAAATGAACACATAATAATAAGTGTGCATTCATAAAAATAATGAGAATAAAATATAATAAAAGGTAAAATTAAATGAAACCATATAAAACACATAAAGCATAATACAATGATCTATGTAAAATAGATAAGTGAAATCAAAGTTTGACACATAATCAATTGTATAAGAGAATAAAAAAATGTATCACAAATCCAATCCAAATCATAAATAGAAAAAATTGAAATAACACCATCTTTTGATCACAAATAATAAAATATTTGACCATAAATATTATCCACAACATCTCAAATATCTCTATGAAGATGAATTATGATGGTGGTCAGAGTTTCATCAAACTTCGCATAAATTTGTGTAAAGACTTACTTATATATCATCTCAACTAAAATGGTAGGTGTAGATGATGAAGATTAATGCTCATGTGGGATCTTGTGCATAGGACACTTAAGGCAAATAATGGATGTCTCAATGGGAATAGTATTTATGGGGAGAGAATGAGGAGCCTTTTTGCATGTTTGACCTATAAAAGGAAGAATGAGTGGTGTAGGTGTCAATTTTAGGAATTCATGAAGATTTTGATGTAGAAATAAAAAAAGATCAATACGATGTGTACCACACTAGTTCAAAAAATAATGTACTTCCTCATATTTAGGGATATATTCTTGTAATAGCTTAGGAGGAGGTATGTCTTTATCTTTGGAATGAGCATTTTTGTACATAATGTGTTGATGTATTGCTAAAGTTTTTAGCAATGGGTGGAAGAGTGGGTATATATCCTTGAAATTTAAAAAATGAATCTATTAGTAAATAGTAGGATTCTCTGAGAAAAAGGGGAATGAGAAGCCTGGGTGGCTGATATAATTGGAAATCTTTGGTTTAATGACTAACAAATTTGTAGATATCATAATAATGTTGATCTACCTATTGGGAAAGCATGAAATTAAGATATGGTAAGGGAAGAAGGCCATCACTACTGAAAGGTGGGGTTATAGAAAAATGAACTAGGATCATCTAAAGGTAAGGATGGCTATGTAACATGTTTAAGTACAATTGCTAGCATCTCTAGAGGAAACAGGATATAATAATCATGGTATCTATCATAATTATAACATCCTTTCATGGCATGATCCATGAGATATTATTGATGTGTTATGTTATGATTAGAGGCATATTATGTGAGTGATACATATCTACACTATGATAAATAGTATAAATACTAGTACAAGGTGTTTCAAAGGAAGGAATGTTAAAATATAAATGACAAGATTGAAATAAAGAAGAGTGATATCAAATAACTTTTGCATTTATAGTTTGGATGAATCTAGTTAAAAATGGGTCACCTAAAGCATATCCATCATCATATTCAATTTTATGTAAATTGATGGTACATGTAGGAATGAATTTTTCATCAGAGGATGCATGATGGATAGAGTATCTAGTTTTGGTTAAGATAACATGTATGTCATCAGAAGGTGGTTGATATGATTTAGGTTGCAAAGAAAGAGGAAGTTGGACAATCATATGAGGGAAAAATTAGAGGTTTTTATCTTGAGTCTTAAATCATCCTCTCATCATCATCAAAGTCTAAAAGGTTAGGTTAAATGTTCCCAATTAATTTAGGATCACCATTATAACCTCAAGTGGAATTTACTAGATAGTTGAAGAGGTTGGATTATCTACATGGGACACTAGGCAAAGATTACAAGGTAATTATTTTAAAAACACCAAATTTTTAAAATTGTTTGAAATTCCAAGGGTTCATATCTCCTTGAATATTGTAGATAGTTATATTATGAGTGAATTTGATGCATGGGCATGTGGATGAAGTGATTGCTATCATACAATGAGTACAAGGTCAAATGAGTAGGATGTTGTAAGAAAGTGGAAATTAAAAGATCACAACTTTAACATGGATGGTAATAAGAGGAATGGTAATGGGAATACAAATATAGATTAGAGGAGTAATTTGCCTTATATTGTATCCTTGTCATGTATTACATGTAGATTTGAGGTTACATTTAGAATATCCTAGTGTCATAATGAAGTCAAGGGATGAAACAATATGTAACTAAACCTTTGTTAATTAAGGCATGCATAACTTGGATATATCTAATTTAGATGCTAATTAATAGAGGAGGATCATCCCTATGAAGCCATATCTCATTGGGAATAATGGAAGCACTAGGGAAACTAAGTGAAAAATAAGTTTCCACTATTTCATCAACATGGACGAGTGTCTCTTCACATTATCAAAGTATACTATCTTCATATCCAAATAAGGTAGATTCACATCCTATAGGAGGAGGATGAGGGATGTTCATTTTTAACAATAATTGCATTAGACAATTTTAATGATGGGTAGAATTTATCATTAGTTATAAAAAAGGTATTTGAGATTGGATATAAGAAAGTTTGGCAATGGGATCTCATTCATTATAGCCCATGCAAGGATTGTAAGATATATGTGTGTAGTGTCACAAGAGATCTTCAAAATAAGGTTTGGAGTTAAAAATGTACTTGTGTTGATAAGTTATAGTTGGTTTAGGTTCATTATAAATGGGTTGAGTTATTTTAGGTGATTTAGTGGTTGGTTGAAGTATTTATTATGTTTGGGTAGAATAAATACTATTAAAAGCTTTGGGTATGTTATCTTATTATGTAGATGTTGGGAGGAAAGTATAAATGGTATGATAGGTGTATTCAAGTTTTGTTTTTAAGAGTGGTGCTTAAATGGGTATAATTTCCTCTTGCCCCAATGCCATGAGATGGGATGGAGAATTATCTTGAATGACATGGAATGGTTGAGAGGTGTGATGCATAAGTGTTAGATGTGAGTCAATAAAAGCAACTAATATTCTCATGTTAGTCATATTACCCATGTTTTCATCATTGTTAGTGAGGTATATAATAATTTCAACATTATTTGTATAACGACTAGGTTTTTTGATATTATTTTGGTGGTTGGGAAGAGGATATTTATAGATAGCAAGATGAATATTATCTTGGTTTTTATTGTGAATTTCATGCTAGTTGAAATCTATGTTATATTCTTGTTAAATCTTTCAAATAAGCGTTTCATGATCAAATTTTGGACCAAGAGTAAAATCCATAGCAATATTTTGTAATTGTCTACAAGTCTCATGAGAATGGCCCCAACTTCCATGAAACCAACAAAATTTGTTTAGATCATACCATGATTTCATAGGATAAGTGGGGTCAAGATTTCATGGGAGATGTCTTCAAAGAAATTTTTTAAGTTATTATAGGGATAGTGGTTTGTAAACATTAGTGTGGTTGGGTTGATAAAATGTGGGTCAAAGCATTGTTTGTAGGGGGAGCATGCTCCATAGCATTGTTTGGATGGTATGAATAGTGTCATAGGTGTTGGTAATACTATCAATGGTTTCATGATGATTTTTATTTTTTTATGATAGTATGAGTTCCTATTTTATGTTTATGTGGTTTTAATTGATGCATGAGGAAGTCTTGTCATTTAGCCTAGTCAAGAGCTTATTTTAAAGTTTTTGGAGAGAGAGTCCTAACCTAATATTATAATTTGGAGTATAGTGATCCAAAGATAATTTTTAAAAAAGTTACCAAATCATACTGAGACCTATAAAATTTCATAGGACTCATCGAGATCTTTCTAACAGTATGTGGAACTCTAGAAACAGTGCTCATTTGCTCCTTATGCAGCTAGTCAAAGTTTTGGTCAAAGCAAGTCAACAAGTGGTCAACATTGGTCAAACTAGGAAATTTGATGATTTTAGAACATTTATGAAATATTTACATGGTTTATATATTATTCAGAACATTTTTTTACATTTTAGGATTCATGGAGTTTGTATGTGCAAGTTATGACTAGTCAAAGTGATGATGTGGCCATAAAGTGACGTGGCAATAGAGTTATATGGAAAATGAAAATCCATTTTAATATGGTTAAAATAAAAACCATCTTATATTTGGGAATAATTATCACCCCATATTTTTAAGTACATGGGATATTATTAAAATTCCATATTAAAATGTAAAGGGATAATATAAATCCCATAAAAAAATGGTTGAATGGGATATTATCAAATCCCATCAAAAAAGGTGGAGATAAATATTAATCCCATTATTATTAAAAAAAGGATAATGAATAACAACACTATTTTTACACCTCTAAAAATTATATAAATGGGTGAGGGGTAATTTGGAAATCATTGAGAATTGGAATTGGAATTGGAATTCAATGAATTCATTCCAAGGTTCCAAAGCTCTCATGGCAAAGCTGAGAGCCGAAGAGCCAAGAGCCAAAGAGATGAAGAGATGAAGAACCAAGAGTCATGATTAGAGATTCAAGAGCCAAAGAATAAATATATTAATATCCAAATAGCCAAATAATTGAATATTTTAAGATTCAAAGATCCAAGAGTTGAAGAGCTGAAGAGCCAAGAGCTAGAGCTAGAGCTAGTTTTAGCCATATGCTGATTTTCTTAATTTGAGTTAATTTGAGCCATTTTTTAAAGTCTTGATGTAAGAATTTTGGTAGAGAACTTCAAGAATGCAAGATTTATTTTTTCAATATGAAGGGGAAAGGTTTGTATGTGATTTTTGGGACTTTTCAAAGGCTTACTTTTGATTTTATGCAATCTTAGAGGTGTGTTTTGGGAAAGTGAAGAATCTATCTGAGAGTTCTAAGATTCTTCAAAGGGCCAAACATACACATTTGGAAATGTTTTATGAAGGTGAAGAATATATGAAAGATTTATAATATTCTTCAAAGGTCCATAACATATGAATTCATTATTATTTTTTAAGGGTTTCCTTATACTTACAGACATTTAATAATGAATTGGTTTAGCTAATTTGTGAACCTAGGGACATAGGCATTGCCAAACTCCATAATAAACTCTTATAAAGTGTGGTTGGTATTATTACATTGATTTTCTTCAAGTTGATTATTTTATGGATTAATTTTATTATATTTAATAAATTGCCTATAAGGATCCAAGATTAAAAAAATAGCACAAAAATTAGTGCTAGTTTATAGATTAGTTTGGTATCAGAGTAGGTTAAGATCAAGCCTTTGAGACCAGATATACAATGGATATGTATTTTAGTGGTTTCAATATAGGAATTTAGATAGAGGAAATGATATTATTATCCTAAGTACCAATCAATATTTATAATCCCTGATTTGACAAAGGACACCATCTAGACCTTTGGACATTACCTTATGATCTATGAGAGCCTCCAAGTAGAGTGTTCCAATTATTTTAGATGGATGTGTCATTAGACTCATGTTTGATAGAGACATAAAAATGGGTTATGTGATTACTATTGTAGTACATTTATTGGGCTTACCAACATTGCCACTACCATATGCCAAAATAGTTGGCATGTAAAATGGCATTGTCTAAGGTATGGAAACATGTTATTACACCTTGCAATTTGTAATTGAAAGATAGTTCTCAAACATGGTGAATCTTGATATCATCCCATTAGAGATTAATGAGATGGTTATGGGAAATTTTTATCTCTTCACTCAAAAATCATATTTCATAGATGATGGCATAGAGGTTCACTTGGATCACACTTGAATCATGTAGTTTGAGATAGGGTAGGTCTCTAGACCTAGTCCCAATAATTCTAGTTAGACATCAGACTCCTATGTACCAAGTGACCATAAAGAACCTAAATGTGAGCTACATGATGATCCATAGGGTGACTACTAAATGAGTTAGGCCCACATTAGGATTTAATGGTTGGTAAGGAATCTTAGGTGGTACTTAAAGGCTTTCAAGCATTTTGGTTTATCCATTTGTATATGCTCATAGAACTAGCACAAATAATGTGCTAGTTAGGATGTATGAATAAGACCCATGAGGGTAGGATTGTGTCATACACCATGCATAGTTTTTAAAGACCCTAGAGGCATTGTTGGTATCTATATATACATTCATTGTAAAATTGTAGTTTGTTTTGTTGTGGAGTCACCTGTAGAGAAGAATTGAGTGACAGGTTTATCATACTTAAGTTGTCTTCTCACATTTTTGGTAGACATTTTCCATTAACAACAGTATATATAGAGTAGGTTATGTTATATTCATGTTTCTATTAAGTGTTATTTTGTAGAGAATAGTTTAGTAGACCCAAGAATCACTAAGTCCACATGCATAGTTCTGTGTAAAAGCCGTTAAGGTTGTTCATCAGAAGAGGACATTAATAGATGTGCTATTATCTATGTGTAATTCTATGTAGAGTCTATTTAGGTTGTGCATTAGAAGAGGATGTTGATGGATGTGTTATTATCCATTCATACTTTTATGTAGAGGCCATTGAAGCCATGAAGTAGAAAAGGATGTGGATACACATTTAAGATCTCAATTCTATGTGGAGGCCCTTGGATGGCCATGAATCAAAAGAGAACATGGATGTATGTATAAAATCTTAGATCTATGTAGAGGCTCATTGAATCCATGCAACAGAGGAGATTCAGGATCTCAAATCTATGTAGAGTCTCATTAAAATTGTGTAGTAAAAGAGATCACTCAAATTCTATGTAGAGGCTCATTACAGTTGTGTAGTACAAAAGATCACTAGACTTTTGTGTAGAGGCTTATTGTAGATGTGTACCATAGTATATCACTAGACTTTTATGTAAAGGCTCATTGAAATACTTGCAGCAAAAAATATCACTAGACTTATCTATGTAGAGGTTCGTGTGAAGCTATGCAACAAAGGAAGTCATCACATTTTGAAGCATAATTATATGTAGAGGCTATTTATGGTCATGTAGTAGTAGATTAATTATGGAAGATGTTATCATTCAGTTGTTCTAAGTATTGTAGGTGTAGTTGTGGAACCTAAGTAAACCAATAAGACCCATCGAAGTATCTTCAAAACTGATAAGCATTTCAGTGGATACTAGCTTTTAGTGTACCAAAATCCTTCTTAATGGGGAGGTATGATCTAGAGATAATTTCAAAAAAGTTCCCAAATTATACTGAGACCTATACCGTTATATATGACTCATCAAGAGCTTTCTAAAAATATTCAGAACTCTAGAAATAGAGCTCATTTGCTCTTTATACAATCAATCAATGTTTTGGTCAAATCAAGAAAACAAAATGTCAACACTAGTCAAATTAGTAAAAGTGATGATCTTGTAATGTTTATGAATCAGTTCTATGGTGTAGATCTTGTTGAGAGATTTTTGGTGCATTTTACAATTTGAAAAATGGATTATGTATGTGCAAGTTATGACCAGTCAAAGTGATGATGTGGCCATAAAGTGATGTGGTAATAGAGTTACATGGAAAATGAAAAGCCATTTTAATATGGTTAAAATATAAACCATCGTATATTGGGAAATAATTATCACCCCATATTTTTAAATACATGGGATATTATTAAAATTCCATATTAAAATGTAAAGAGATAATATAAATCCCATAAAAAATGATGGAAAGGGATATTATCAAATCCCATCAAAAAAGGTGGAGATAAATATTAATCCCATTATTATTAAAAAGGGGATAATGAATAATCCCACTATTTGTGCACCTCCAACAAGTATATAAAGGGGTGAGGGGTTATTTGGAAATCATTGGTAATTGGAAATGGAATTTAGTAAATTCATTCCAAGGTTCCAAAGCTCTCATGGCAGATTCGAAAGCTAAAGAGTCAATAGCCAAAGAGCCAAGAGACGAAGAGCCGAAGAGTTTAAGAACTAAGCTGATATTCTTGTGTAGTGTGGTTGGTATTCTTGCATTGGTTTTCTTTAAGTTGATTATTTTATGGATTAATTTTAGTATATTTAATAAATTGCCTACAAGTATCCAAGGTAAACATTTTTGCATGAAAATTAGTGCTAGTTTATAGATAATATAGAGAATTACTGAATAGGTGGAAGAGGTTTTCATCTGCCATATTATGCTCACATTTGTTACACAAGTTTTTCCATCATTTGATGAAGGCTTGTGCCATTTCAATTTTGAGTTGTTTGTAATTTATAAATTGGTATAAGTTATTATTAGGAAGATCATTATTTTGGAATTCATGGATGAGTGAGTTGAAAAAGTCTTCTATACTATTGATACAATGGGTTTTTAATCAATTATACCAATCTAAAGCATGTCCTAAGAGTGTTTTAACTAATAGTTTGGTAGAGGTGAAGGTGTTAAGCTTAACCCAATATTTATAAAGATAACCAAATATTTTTAAATGTAAAGTTGGATTAGTGGATCTATTATAGGTGATGGTGGGTGTGATACCTCCTATGTCACTATTAGAAATTTAAGGTACTGGAGGTTTGTTTTATAAATTTTTAACTGCGTTATTTGTGAGTGGTAGTTGTGGGATAAGGTTGCCATGGGAATCACTAAGGGGAAGAGGGGCATTAATATTTTGTACTCCACATGAAACCTATTGAGGTTGTTTTTGAGAAGGATGAGATGATTTTTCATATGCATCATCTAATATGCATTATTGGTTTAAAAGTTATGAATTTGATTAAGTGTTTGTAATAGGAGTTGGTTAGTTTGAGTAACATTTTGACTAGTGGACACAACATGTGATGCATTAGTGTTAGTATTAATATTTTGAGTTGCACTATGAGTGTGGGATGAAGTAGTAGCATACACCACACTAATGGCATGATTAGTATTAGTATCAAAAGAATCACTAGTGGCATGAGAAGAATTGGTATCAAAATAAGCAATAGTGGCATAGTTAAGGGTATGGGTCTTTTAAAGAGACCCACTAGAAGTGGAACCTACCATGGTTGTATAAATACTTGGTAGGTAGGTTTAAGAAAACATAAAATATGATGTCATGGTGTTCAAAGGAGACATAATAGAGGTAAAATGGTCAAGATGCAAAGAAATTAGTTCTTCTAAATCCATGATAAAAGGTATGGGAGGGTGAATGGGGTTCTCCTATATAAGGACCCATCATGAGATTATAAATGGTTGTAGGATATTTTCCTCTATATTGAGGGAATTCATTGATGAAAAAGAGAATTTCAATTGTGTACTCTAAGTCATGCTCATATTTAAGTGATAATAAATGGTTAAGAGCCAATGATGAAAGGGAAGGATTACCATAGGTGGTAGTGTGAGAGGAAACATGAACATTGATTTCATCCATGGTAGGTACCAAATGATGTGTCTTAGGGAATCAATTAGGGGTGGTTAAACTCATCATGTTTGTTTGATGTAATTATGTAATGTTATAAAATAAGAAATTCATGATGAAGGGAGATTAAAAAATTGATGCAAATGAGGATAAACTATTAATATATAGAGTCAAACCAATTGTAAATGTTCTATAAGATAGTAAATAGAATAGGCTATAAAGGACATAGTCATATAGGTCAACTATGTATTGTAGATGGATAAACTGAATAGGCTATAAAGATACATAGCTGGATAGGTCAACTACGTACTAAAGATAAAATAGAATAAGTATCCTGTAATATACTTAGTTGATAGGATTAACTATGTTATGAAGACAAGGAAAAAAATTAATATAGAATAACTAAGAAAATTCAATTGAACACACAAGCAATTAGATCAATGTGTTTGATCTAATTTTAGCACACAACACAAACCTTATACCAATGTTGGATAGTACAAGTTTTATAGTACATAATGCAATTTTCAAATAGAAAGAAATAAAAATAAATTATAAATTCTAATCTGAGTGATCATTCCTAAATGTTTTTAAGTTATAATAAAGTTTTAAATTAATGTGATAGGGAGTTGTCTATGAGAATGAACTAGAAAAGTAATCTATGGATATTTTAGGTAGTTTAGGATAAAAGTGATTTATATTAGTGATGGTATTGGATTGGTTTGGGTCCTACCCCATCACTTCACAATCCCATAGTGATAAGGGTGTCAGGTGATTTTCCAATATATATCATCAACCACGTATTTATACTTGGCCAAAAAATAAAGTTGACTTCCCCCTTGGTGATGAAATCTAAGTAGGTAGACCTTGAGAAGAAATTGTTTAATGTTTTTTGGTGTTATTTGATTTGGAAGTATGTGAAAAATAAAAATAGTATGACTAAATCAATAAATTAAAAACCTCTTATTTGGTCTATGTTTATTACTCTAAGTAAGAAAGCAACAAAAATGAAAAGTGAATTAATTAATAACAAGATAGGTTAATTAATTTATTTGTGAAGAGTATATATTCAATTTAAGTGACACTATATGAAAATGTTATAGAACAAAGTTGACAAGGTCACTACTATATATGGAAGTAAGATCCTAAGAACATAGTTGAACAAGTTGACTGAGTCTTCTATAGAGAAATCAAGCTACAAAACTATGTTGATCTAGTCAACCTAGTTCACTATAGGGTTATAGTTTCATAGACTTAAAACTATGAAAAGTAGGACTATAAATGAAAAAAAAAAATGAATAAGAAGGTAAGAATGGCCTTGATAATTTTTGAAGATTATTTATTTTTCTATTTTTATGTTGTGTTGCTCAAATGCTATTTTTTATATTCTACCAACAAAGTTGATTAGGTTGATGAAGTTTGTAAAACCTATATGTTAAAAATAACATGTGAAAATACTTTATTAGTGTGAATAAGTTTACAAACATATGGTTGAAAAATATAATTGTGTCAAGTTGATCGATCTAATTACCTATTGTTGGAGAAGACATGCATAGAAAAATAAAGAGTTGATAGGAGTGGCTATGTGTTAAACATGTGAATAGAATGTTAGACTGTATCAATAGTTAGATATGGTACTATAAAAATAAAAAATATAAATGAATCATAATAAATGAATGTGTGAAATAAAACCTACAAGGATTATATTCACATCAGGTTCACCAAAATATATACAAGGGAAAGTGAAGCTAATCTATAAATCAATCATAGATCAAGGAAGACAAATCACACTTACCCTTTCCCTTATTAGTACATTTAGAAAAGTAGGATCATGACCAAGATGGATCCACTAGACCTAACTAAGAGGTCCTTTACCATAATAATATCACTATAGAGGGTTCCAAATCCTCTATTCAAGCTACACCATACAATAACACTAACTAAGTCCTATGTTTTCTTATTTCATGAAGTAAAGTAAAATCTAATCTAGTGTTCACCAAAGCTTGTTGTACAAAATGGGGGTAATAAACATGAAATTAAATATGCATAGAATTTATTTACTTAATCCAATGTAAAGTAAATCCTAATGTATGGAGAGAAATATATAAGCTAACAAACACATATCTATCTACTTAAACATGGAGTAGTAAGAGTTAGGAAAAATTTACCTTCGAAGATGAGCCTATTGAGCCTTAATCTCTCCCTTAGACAAGGTGATTCACAAGAGGTTATTGTGGTATGTGAGGATAATAAGGATAGGTCATAGCTAAGATACATGACTTCTTTATGCATCTAAAAGACTTATCCATAAGACAGTATCCATATCTCCAAGTGTATTATTTAAACCCTAACCAATTCTCCTCAAGTAGAATGGTGGATAAGTAGATGCATAATATGATGTTATTATTATTGTATCTCTAGAAATGGTTAAAAGGATGTGAAATATATAGTTGGATCTAACCCTAAACTCTTTTGAAAGTTTAGCTAATAATGTCAGCCCAATCAACCCTGTATCATTAGTTAATAAATGCAAGTTAGGTCCTAAACTAGGTTGGACAAGGCTAACCTAGACCCATAATGTGCTAATATATATTAATTATAGGGTCAGCCCAAGCCAAAATTATTCGATAAATGTTAACAATAGTTTTTGGCTTAGGTAGGGGTTATTTAAGGTGGTGAATTCCTTGAAGGAGTGTGTAAAGGAGGTGTCAAATCTTAGGGAAGTCTATAAGTGAATTATGTGTTGGTTACAAATGGTGGTATAGGGGACAATAATATTGTGAAACACCAATGGTCTAACCACCCCTTTCCTATTTCACACTTTAAGGCATGTACTTAGAGAGATTGAGACTCAATGGGTTCTTGCAAGAGAGAAAGCATCAATAATTGATATAGTTTGAAAATCTTATGTATACAGTATCTAACAACCTAGGCATATTCTTCCCACATATATCTTGATATACCATGGGATAAAAGGTATTAGTTATCCTTTTCATATTATTCCTAAACTTGTGCACATGGAGGATATTCAATTCATCACATATTCTATTCTTGGGGTGCTCATTGGATGGTCTCTATAACTCATCATATGATATATTTATAGTTTTAATCATAGTTCCATACATCGTATAGAAGTTATAATCTATTTAACTTCCAAAATTGGTGATTTTTGAAATTAAATTAGAGTTGATAATTTATTCTAGGGATATAATCCAGTTAGAAGTTAGAATCATGTCCATCAAAGGGACCCATATCTCATTAATGTAAGTAATGTTTTAGAAACCATATATCCTATCCAAAAGGGACATAAAAATTTTCACCCCTAATCTAAAGATTGTAATGGAAAAGGTATATGTAGAGCCTTGTACTGTGGATTTTCTTGGGTTACCAGGCCATCCCTACAACTTACTAATGACATTATTATCAATTAGCCATGAGTTAATCATGTCTTACCTATGTGTTGTCTATGGTATGGGAAGCCTATAATACCATTAAAAAGCATTTACACTGATATATGAAATTCATGTCTTTCTAAATCTCAAGTGAAAAATCTTCCCAATAAATTTGCCATTTGGGAATAAATCATACATTAGGTTAATGTAGGGCATTATCTCTAGTTTGGCCACTATATTGTTGAGACCAACTACTTTGATTGCTAGTAATTTTTTGTTATATCTCTACATGAAAATGGAAATTTGGTCCTCTAATTTGTAAGGTTTGAATTTTTTGACCTAATCATAAATATCTAAATAATGTTTGAAGTCATAGTTCAAGGCTACTAAATTAATTGTTGTGTCAGTGTATTCATTTAGACCTAAAATTGAGTATGTAGAGGTAACTAAAATTTGAGAAGTGGAAGAGATCAAATCTATGGTATGCAGTGCTTTATCCTATGTAAATTCTATAGTCACTTAGTCATAATGGAACTTGAATTCATAGTTTGAAATTTGATTTCTTGAAAGTAGTGTGACTAGATTGAATATGGTAGTCCAAAATATATTTATTTAGTTACTTTGACCTTAAGGAGTGAATTTATTGATTCATTGCTTCATGTGAATTAATGGTTACAACAAATTTTACTCTTTTCCTATCTATCCTTTTATTTTAGTTTTATAATACTAAATTCCACTATTTTATTAGCCCATGGCCCTTTTTACCTATTCTTAGATGCTTATGTATCATAAGATGATATATGTCTCTTTTCCACTCTTTCAGACTTAAAATTGGTGTCTTTGATGTTTTCCTTTGTGGGTTTGAAGGACACATGTAGGCATGTTATTATTCTAATCATATCTACATTGAGGTTCATTTTAATTTGTTCTTATAGACATGTTAGTAAGATGGTGACAAGTGGTAAGATCTCAATGATGTACTTGATGGTTAGGATTTGTACTCTATGTATATATAGAGGGCTTATAGATGAGTAGGATGGAAGCACATGGATAGCTCTTAGTAATTTTCTTGCCTATGATTATCTATATATATTTTTGTGTTGACATTACCTCCAAGTATATGGGATAATGACACATGGACAAATCTCAGTGATCTCCTTACCTAAGACTATATGTAAAAATAATTGTGTTGATTTCACCTATAGGTATCTAGGATTATGACATGTAGATGTCTCTAAAGAATCAACTTTATTAGGAATATAAGTACAAATGTTTGTGTTGATGTCACCTCTAGGTAGTGAGGATGATGAAACATGAATGGCTCTCAACAATCCACTTTCCTAGAGTTATTTGTACAGAAAAAAAATGATATCACCTCTATATAGTTTATATAATGACATGTGGATGGATCTTGGTGATCCACTTGCTCAAGACTATTTGTATAAATATATTTTTTGACATCACCTATGGGTGAACTTACACTTTTAACTTATGCTCTAGGAGAGTGAAATGATGCTACATGGCAAGGATGAGCTCCAAGATGGTCCCAAGAATGCCCAAGTGTGAAATAGTCTATTTAAATATATAACAAAGACAAATATCCTACTAAAATTAGAACATGTTAGTAGGGTTGTCCACATAAATCATAAATCAGAACATGTCCATAAGTATCAAGGAAAATTAAAGGCAAAAATTAAACCCTGTAGTATGGCTAATGCGTAGCTTTCATTATATCAATAGATAAATTTTTTGAGTTCATTATTTTCAATTAACACCCATAGGATTATATTTTAGAATACCAAAAAACTATATTCAATAAATATTGGACTCCTAATTGAAATTTTAAAATGGGATGTGTGTTAAGGCACAACAAATGGTGACTCATAGAGGAAAATATTCTTGAGTATTTTGAGAACCCATAATATTAGTTATGTAAGATAACCAAACTTAATCCCTACCAAGGAATGAATAAACAAACTAGACCTTGAAACAGACTCCTACTTCCTCATGTAACATATTAATCCTTTCCATCTCATGGATCTAAGTGTGTGATCTTGTGAATTAAATTTTATCTTATAATGAGAGTTTTTACAAATTCCTAGATAGGCACTGTAAGTTTCATTTTGATCTCAAATTTGGTAACTATATAGTAAATAAAACCTAGATATTGTTATGTTTCTAGCTAGGCATCCATAACCCTAATAAATATACCTTTGATTTCATTCAAAACCTTGCTCTACTACTAGTCAAACATCAATAACCCTGGTCAATATTACTTGAATCACCTTTTTCTATCATTTTGTATGATTGTGTGTGTGTGTGTGTGTGTGTGTGTGTGTGTGTGTTTGTGTGTGTGAAAATGTAAATATAAGAAAGGTTGGGAATCGACAATGGTTGGGTGTATGTATAAGCAAACTTATTTCAATCAATATGTCCCTGTCAGTGTGTATCCAATTATATGTTTATTATTTATTGTCCAAGTTTTAGCATGTTATAGTGTAGTTAATGTTTATAAATGTAAAGTATTTCTAAAATTTGAATGATTATATCAAAGTATATCCTAGAGGTCCAGTAAACTCATCCAATCAAATCAAGATCTAATTCAATCATAACATATACCTTGACTCTAGAAGATCTAGTATTATTAGAATAAATTCTTATGAATACCAATGGTTCATCTTTATAAATCATCACCTTATTTTTGGAAGTTATTTTATATTATCAATGTAGGAAATCATTTGGTCTAATATATAGTTTTATAAAATTAATCTAGAAATCATAATAACTAATCTACTAAAAGAAAAGGTAGAAAGCAAGAAATAATAACCCTAAAAAACATATGAATTAATATATATAATAAGAAATATAACATATAAATTAATAAACCTATTCTACTCCTACATATAAGATCTCTACTTACAATCATTTTGATGCATCTTCAGTTGGAACAACCATGAACTAGTGCTTCAAAAACTATCCATTTACTAGAAAGGTGAGGTCATTTCCTTGGAGATCTTTCAACCAAAAAGAATTATTACCTAAGATCAATGATATGTGATATGTCCCAATCCATAAAGGAGTGAAATTATCATGTTATCCTTTTTTCTCATGCACTTTATCCCATATAATCACTAAGTTTGATTTTCAAAAGGCTTTAATCTTAGATTATTTTGTCAAATCATCTTTTGACAATATCTTGATTATTACTAAATCTATGTAGTGTTTTAGTTATTGTATCCTCCATTTGGACTATATTTAGTAGTCTAGATTATATTATTTCATATTCCCCCATGTACTCTTACATGAACTGGTACATTGGTATCATAAGATTAATAAGGAAGACAAGTTGGTATCCCTATATCAGTAAAAAATGTGAAGCCTTGAGGGCTTGTTTGTGCCTAGTTCTATCTACTCATAGTGCATATTTTAATAAGAGATGTAATTATATTCATTTATATTTTTTTTAATTCTTAATGGCATACATTATATTCCTATTGGTAGACTTATATACTCCATTACCTTTTGGATAATATTTTTGAGATAACTTGATTGTGTTTTGATTATTATAAGCTAATGCTTTGGATTCATAAGATTGAAAAGATGTACCATTATCACAAACTAAGGAAATAGGATTACCAAACTTGGTTAATATATTTTCTTCCAAAAACTTGATGACATCAATAACTCTATAATTCTTTATTTTTATAGCTTATGTTTACATGGTATAGTAGTTAGTAAATGTGAGGATAAACTTATGTTCTACTAAAGAGTCTAGGTTTATCACCCCAATAAAATCAACCTCCCATTGGGAAAAGGGATGTCCTTAAATGATTGGATACAAAGACATGGAAAATTTTACTTCCCTTTTATAAAATACCTATAAATCATGATAGGTGCTAACATAATTATGTGTATCCTTGAAGATCATGGACTATTAGTATCCCATAATCATAATCTTGTGCATTGTTGTGTTCCCTATGGTATACCCACTACCTATCTTATTATGTATATTTTTAAGGATATTAATATATTATTCATTTTAAATCTATATTAAATATATACCTTCATAGTTCTTTCTATACATGATTCCTTTATTTTTCATAGAATGAGTTTATTTGAGCCTGAGGGCTCATCTCTACTCTCTAGTTAGCTCTACAACACACATACTTATGAGAAATTAATAGATGATTTGAATGTACCACTCACCACTAATTACCTTAGTCTCATTAATTTTCAATAAGAATATGTGGATTAGCCTTGGTCATCAGTTAGATGATCCTATGGCATATTACCATCTTTGATAGCCTAATTTCAAGGTCAAAATTCTAAAGTTTCGCCATCCATTTACCTCTTATTTAACCTAGTCCATTCTAGTCAAATGTGAGTTTGATAATAGGATTTGAAATAATTGCATATGTTTTTTTTCATACAATATAGTGACAGAACATATTCACCACTTTTATCAAGGCATAAATTTGCTTGTCTATCATAGAATATTTCAACTTTACATCCTTTAGATTGGTTTTCATGAAGGCAATGAGATGTTCATTTTTCTCCACATTTTTTGTCATTACAATAGCTATAGTATGTTATGAAGTGAAATAATAAATATAAAATTCCTTATTGAAGTATGGACTAATAAGAATTACGACTTGAGTAATAACAATCTTAATGTCTTGGAAAGCTCTCTAGGTTTTTATCATCCATTTTATCTTAGAATATTTATTTAGCATAGAATTTAACGGTTTGATGATCTATGTAAATATAGAAATTATTTTACACACAAAGTTAATATTACCATAGAAGGACTTCAATTCATTCTTTCCATTAGGAGGTGTCAACTTAAATATGGTATGAACCCAACCTAGATCAATGGATTTCCCATATTTGGTGATAACATGGCCTAATATATTACATTTAGAAACTCCAAAGATGATTTTATTAATATTAAGTGACACTCCATACCTTACACATCTATAAAACACCTTTCAAAGGTGGTATATATGGTCATCTCTATCTTTGAATAATAGAATTAGGTCATACATATATGTTAAGGTGTGGAGCCTAAAAGCTTCACATATGAGCACATTACCAAAGTTGCAGGTTTACACAGTCACCGGCGTCGGTTAGGAGTGACCGACGTCAGTAGAGGATCGGCCGACGTCGGTCATAGGCAAGCAGGCAGGAACCGACGTCAATTACCTGTGCATCTAGAATGTTATTTCCGAGGACGGAATCGAGTGTTTGCATGATGAGTTTAAGTCTTAGTCTTAAGTTCGCACCTCTATTATTAGTAAGATTGTTTTTAGAGCCCTTGTTCAAGAGGCTTAACTGTTGGTTTTAAGTGCATGCTCAAGTCTCCTAATTCTATATGTAGAATTAGATCTTCTTAGCTTAGTGTGGTTGTAGTAGTTCATTGTGTGTGAATGTTGAAGAATAGTACAGAGTTGTAACAATCCAGGTTGTTGGAGTTGATTGTACTTGAGAGAGAGAGCTCTTGAGGGATAGAGATCTAGAGAGATATCTTGTGCATCTGAGAGAGGTGTGGAAGAAAGAAGTTTCTTCAATTGTATTCCTTCTGTAAAGAGTTTAATACAAGTTTTCAGGGTGGTTTCTTGTATCTCTTGTTCTTTGCTATTATCTGATTCTAGTTACTTATCTATCTGATTTAATTATGTGGTTTATTGCTTTCATAAGTGTAATCATATTGTTGGTTGATCCCCAATAAGTGGTATCAGAGCCTTGGTTGTAGGTTTAGAGTTTGATATCCAATAATTGGTATCAAATCTCAGGTTTACTAATAGGTGGTTCAGATCTGTGTAGTGTGTATTGATTACAGGTTGCTCACAGGAGTTTCTGCAGAGATTTCTGTTTGAGTGGGAGAAGCAATGGCAGAAGAAATTAAACTAAGAATGGAGAAGTTCAATGGCAAAAATTATCAACATTGGAGAATGTAGATAGAGGACTATCTGTATAAAAAAGATCTATACTTACCATTAGGTAGGATTGCAAAGAAGCCCACAGACATGGATGATGAAGAATGGGAAGTTCTTGACAGAAAGGCTCTAGGGTCTATAAGACTGAGTCTAGAATCTACTGTGATATCTAATTTATCACAGGCAAAAACAATGATAGAGTTGATGACTACTTTAGAAAATTTGTACGAAAAACCCTCAACTTCTAATAAGGTATATCTTATGAAGCAACTATTTAATTTGCATATGCAAGAAGGTGGATCTGTATCTAATCACCTGAATGATTTCCATGGTATTGTAAATCAATTAAGTTCAGTCAAAATTGTATTTGATGATGAAATAAAAGCTCTTTTAATATTATGTTCTTTGCCTGAAAGCTGGCATAGCTTAGTAATGGTAGTTAGCAATACTGCATCTGTATCAAATATTTTAAAAGTAGAGGATGTTGTTAGTGTTATCTTGAATGAGGAAATTCACATGAAAAGCACAGAAGAGACATTTGGGAATGCTTTAAGTTTTGAGAGTAGGGGAAGGCAAAAAGAGAAGAGCAAGAAAGGGAGATCAAGATTTAAGTCTAAGGGGAGAGGTAGATCCAAATCCAGAAATGGTAGGAAGCCACAATGCTAGAATTGTGGAAAGATGGGGCACATAAGCAGAGATTGCTGGTCAAAGCCTAAGGAAGACAATCAGCACGAAGGAAAAGAAGAAGAAAAGGTTGTAGGTATTGCACAAGATGCTTTAATATTCTCTTTGCATAATAATATAGAATCTTGGGTGTTAGATTCTGGTGCATCTTTTCATGCTACCCCTAATAGGGAATATTTCAGTGACTATATCCATGGAGATTTTGGAATAGTGTATCTAGGGGATGATGAGCCTTGTAAAATTATTGGCAAAGGTAAAGTGCAACTAAAAATGCAGAACGGCAACACATGGGTGTTGAGAGATGTGATGCATGTTCCTAGCTTGAAGAGGAATTTGATTTCTATAGGAAAGTTAGGGGATGAGGGTTGTACAATAACTCTTACAACAGAATCTTGGAAGGTGACCAAGGGTGCACTTGTTATGGCTAGAGGTAAGAGAGTAGGTACTCTCTATTTGTGTAATTGTGTTACTAACAATTCTCCTCTTGTATTATCTACTTCAGATGTGGATGCTAAATTGTGGCACTCAAGGCTTGGCCACATGAGTGAAAAGGGGATGTCAATTCTTAAGTCTAAAGGTAAGCTTTTAGATTTGAAAAGCATGGATCTAGAATTTTGTGAGCACTGTGTATTTGGAAAATAGAAAAGGGTTAGTTTTCTCAAGACTGGGTCTACAAAGAAGAAGCATAAGTTTCAGCTTGTTCACACAGACGTGTGGGGACCGACTCAGGTAGCTTCTATTGGAGGATCACAGTACTATATTTCATTCATAGATGATGCTACAAGAAAGGTATGGATCTATTGTATTAAGAAGAAATCTGATGTATTTGAGACTTTTAAGATTTGGAAAGCTATGGTTGAGAATGAAACAGACAAAAGATTGAAGTGCCTAAGATCTGACAATAGTGGAGAGTTCTATAGTTATAAATTCAACTGGTATTGTTATATGCATGGAATCCATAGGCAAAGGACGGTTCCAAGGACACCTCAGCAAAATGGAATTACTAAAAGGATGAATAGAACAATCATGGAGCGTGTAAGATGTATGAGATTGCATGCTAGTTTGCCCTTAGAGTTTTGGGCAGAAGCTGTTGACATTGTAGTGTACCTGATTAATAGAGGACCCTCTACAGCTCTGGATGGTGGAATTCTAGAAGAGGCTTGGATAGGTAAAAAGGTAGATCTCTCATTCCTCAAAGTTTTTGGTTGTGAAGCCTTTGTGCAAGTAGATAAGGAAAATAGAAAGAAGCTGGATGCTAAGTCTATGAGGTACACATTTATTGGCTATGGCTCAGATGATTTTGGTTTCAAATTTTGGAATCTAGGAACTAACAAGATAATTAGGAGCTGTGATGTTGTTTTCAATGAAAAAGTGATGTATAGTGATCAGCTGAAGAAGCTGGATCAATCTGGGCAGAGCAATGGTGAATTGGATGAGGTGACGGTCCAAAATGAGCTCGCAGGAAAAAGAAATAATCACTTGTAGGAAAACACAGAGACCGACAATGGTAGGATAGGAATTGGCATTGGTAGAACAGAAACTGATGTCAGTCATACAGAGACTGGCATCGGCAGAATAGGCATCGACATCAGTCAGGCAGAACTGACGTCAGCCAGTAACAGGTCTGGAGGTGACCGAGGTCGGTCACTGTCAGAGAATTTGGGTGGATAACATGTTGTGAACGAGTCTCAGACACCCATCAAGAGGTCAGAAAGGGTAAGTAAGCCTCCAATTAGATATTCTCCTTCATTATTCTATTTATTGCTAATTGATGGTGGAGAACCAGAGAGTTTTGAAGAAGCAATATAGGTGGAGTCCAAGAGTCAGTGGGAGCGTGGCATGGTTGAGGAGATGGAGTCCTTAAGAGAGAACTAAACATGGGATTTGGTTGAGTTGCCAGCTGGTAAGAGAACACTGAAGAACAGATGGACCTACAGGTTGAAGGAAGGTGAGAATGGACAGATGAGATATAAGGCCAGATTGGTAGTGTAAGGATTTGCATAAAAGACAGGTATTGAATTTGGTGAGATTTTTTCTCCTGTTGTTAAAATGACTTCTATACGGATTGTACTGTCTTTGGTTGTTGTTGAGGATTTGCATCTTGAGCAGCTAGATGTTAAGACAGTGTTTCTTCATGGAGATTTGGATGAAGAAATTTATATGGAACAACCGAAAGGATTTGAGGTCAAAGGTAAGGAGAAGTTAGTATGCAGATTGAAGAAAAGCTTGTATGGCCTCAAGTAAGCTCCTAAACAGTGGTATTTGAAATTTGACAGGTTTATGACTGAGCATGGCTACAATAGGTGTCAATCTAACCATTGTGTGTATTTTAAGAGATTGGATAATGGTAGATATATTATTCTATTGTTGTATGTAGATGATATGCTGGTTGCAAGATCACACATGCAGGATATCTCTGAGCTTAAGGTGAAATTAGCTCAAACTTTTGCTATGAAGGATTTGGGAGCAGCAAAGAAAATCCTTGGCATGAGCATTAAGAGAGACAGGAAAAATCACAGGTTGATATTGTCTCAAGAGGATTATGTGGACAAGGTGTTGAAATGGTTCAATATGCAGGATGCTAAACCAGTAAGCACACCTTTGGCTGGACATTTTAAGTTGAGTAAAGAATAATGTCCTAATTCACATGATGAGGTAGAGTACATGAGTAAGGTTCCATATTCTTCCGTAGTAGGAAGTTTGATGTATGTAATGGTGTGTACCAAACTAGATATTACCCAAGCAATGGGTGTTGTAAGTATATGGCCAATCCAAGAAAGGAACATTGGAAAGCAGTTCAGTGGATCCTCAGATATCTGAGAGGAACCAACAGTAGGCACTTGTGCTATGGAGGTTCAGATACTTCTCTACATGGTTATGTAGATTCAGATATGGCAAGTGATTTGGATGGTAGGAGGAGCACCACAAGATATGTTTTCACTATAGGTGGAATGGTGGTTAGCTGGATATCAAAGTTGCAGAAGGTTGTTGCCTTGTCAACTACAGAAGTAGAGTATATTACAGCCACAAAGGCTAGCAAAGAGATGATATGGATGACACGGTTCATGGAAGAGCTTGGAAGGGAGTAAGAGAGTTGCAGATTGTATAGTGATAGTCAGAGTGCAATCCATTTGGCTAAGAATTTAGCCTTTCACTCAAGAACCAAGCACATATAGCTTAGGTACCACTTCATAAGACAGGTATTGGAAGATGGTGAGTTGAAGCTGGAGAAGATCCATATAGACAAGAATCCTGTTGATATGTTAACCAAGCCGGTTACAAAGGAGATGTTGAATATTCATTCAAATTTTGTTGGTCTTCATGATTGAGTTGAAGATGGAGGAGCTAGAAGATGTTGTTGTACAGGTACTGGTGCAGCTGTTTATCTCCAAGTGGGAGATTGTTAAGGTGTGGAGCCTAAAAGCTTCACATATGAGCACATTACCAAAGTTGCAGGTTTACAGAGTCACCGGCATTGGTCAGGAGTGACTAACGTCGGTTAGGTGTAGTTGAAGAGACGCTGGCATCGACAGAGGATCAGCCAACGTCAGTCACAGGCAAGCAGGCAAGAACTGGCATCGGTTACCTGTGCATCCAGAATGCTATTTCCAAGGACAGAACTAAGTGTTTTCATGATGAGTTTAAGTCTTAGTCTTAAGTTCACATCTCTATTATTAGTAAGATTATTTTTAGAGCCCTTGTTCAAGAGGCTTAACTGTTGGTTGTAAGTGCATGCTCAAGTCTCCTAATTCTATATGTAGAATTAGATCTTCTTAGCTTAGTGTGGTTGTAGTAGTTCATTGTGTGTGAATGTTGAAGAATAGTATAGAGTTGTATCAATCCAGGTTGTTGGAGTTGATTGTACTTGAGATAGAGAGCTCTTGAGGGATAGAGATCTAGAGAGAGATCTTGTGCATCTGAGAGAGGTGTGGAAGAAAGAAGTTTCTTCAATTGTATTCCTTTTGTAAAGAGTTTAATACAAGTTTTCAGGGTGGTTTCTTGTATCTCTTGTTCTTTGCTATTATCTGATTCTAGTTACTTATCTATCTGATTTAATTTTGTGGTTTATTGCTTTCATAAGTGTAATCATATTTTTGGTTGATCCCCAACAATATATATATTGATGCACTTGCCAACCATCCCTTGGAATTTAAAGTCCATGGCCATTTGTAAAGTAGTTCTTACATTAATTAATTTAAAAAACATCATCTTATATTCAAAATTTGTCCACTTTATGGTAAAGGAAGTCTTCATCTGATCCTCTACCTCTAGCAATACCTAATTATAATTAGAGAATCTATCTAAAAAATACATCATCTCTAATTAGTTCACCATTTGAATTACCTCATGTAGTGAAGGTAGGGATAATTATATTTATATGATGCTCTATATAAGTTCTTAAAATTGACATAGTAGTTTCTCCTCTATTTTCTTAATTGGGAAGACAAGTTTGACCTCTAGTTGCTTATATACTTATATTTAAATTAGAGGTTCCAGAATTGGATTTAATGGCCTTTGTCTTTTCTAAAAGGATTATGATATTGCTTTAGTGGGATAGTGTGAGTAATGACTCTAGGTTCAAAGACTTTTAGGTCTTTGTATGTGTAGGATATCACATTTTTGTATTTTACCAACAGCTATTGTTATCACTCTGGAGTGTACCCTACTTGAAGATGTACAAGGCACATCTTTTATCCAGCTGATACAATTGGAACTTCTCAGAGTGTGGGTGACTCTATATTGAGAATAACCTTGAGAGAGGGTTGGTTATCTTAAGATTTATCTCTAAAAATTAAATTATTTTGATTTTTGGGGATGAAAAGGGAGAAAGAAACTGAAATGGAAAATCTTGTCTAAATGGGGTGATGCACCTGAATGATTAATATTCTCTAAAATATTTTTTGAAATTGAGTAGGGCACACATATGAATCAAAATAAATTATTTAGTAAATACTAAACATAAGTGTTTCAAAAGAAGCCTTGAAAGAAGCTTGTAATGTAAATTCTATTCCTAGCTCTTCAAATGACCTATAGAGGATGAGATTTTCACAGTAGGTGACGAAAAGAAATAAAAAAAGGAAATATATATCTCACTTATATTCTAGTACATAATCAAAAAACACACACTATTATATTTAAAAAAAACTCATATGCAAAATATTTCCTTTATTGATAAATGATGCCAATTAAAATTTTTGTTTTGCTTCAAGAATTTTTTGAAAAATGGCTTCAAAAAGCCAATATATAATTCTAAAACCTTAAATAAAGTAAAATTCATGTGGAAAATAGAATTATTAGTCTTATTTAACTTAAAATAATACTAAAATCCTTTTAAAATATTAAATAAAGGCTTTAAAATCTTTCAATTCTTCAAAAATTGCATGTTCTTCATTTTTGGCATAAAATTGAGAAGTTGTGGGCCCATGTTGACTTGTCAACCTTCATTGCATAAAAATCACAAAATAAATTAGAAGATAACTCCATATTAAAATTTATTTTTATTTCTTTAAAATCCTTATATTGCATGAAAAGCATGGGAGATGCATGAAACTAGTCAAACTAGTCAATCAAAGAGATTTGACCCTTAAGGACTAGTTAACTCAACCTGAGCTCAACTTGCATGAATTGAAACTTATGGATTGACTTGATAATTAAATATATACTTAATAAATATATATTCCATGTGTTAACTCTAAAATTAATTCATTTGATAAATTTTCAATGCCATTCTTTACTTGTTTGATTGACCAAATAAGCCTATTAGACTAATTAGGCCTAATAACCTATCTTCTTGCATTTGGGATCCATTAAAGTTGAAATAATAATCCATGAAATATGAAAAAAAACAAAAAATTTCACTTTAATAACAATTATTAATCACCAAAATATTTTATTTTGATGAGAAAACACTCGTCATTTAGTCAACAGGGTTGACTAGGCCTATTTTGCTCTATTTTCCTACAGACTGGCCATTTTTATTGAGTTGGTTGGGACACTTATGAGATTATTTATAAGCAAAATAAAATTTTAAGATGAATATAAAGTATTATTATTTGATATCCATTGATTATATTTTATTTAAGTGTCATGTACTTCATTTTACATAGTTTTTAACATAAAAATATGATTTCTTCCCTCATCCGTACATCTCCATGCATAAAATTGATATTTATAGAATATTATATGAGTTTAATAGAAATTTTAAATTTTTTAAAGTTTATACAATATTATTTGATAACAATAAAATCAACATTTTTCAAAACTAGTTTTTGGAGGGTTTATGCGAGCTTTGAAGCTGAATTTTTAAAATGATAATTCATAAAGTAAAGACCTCCAAATAAAAAAATATTTCCATTTATTAATATAAAACTGACCTCCCTAATATCCATAAAAATATTATTTTCCCATCAAAAATATATAAAAAGTTATCATGTGGAGAAATCTGCCTATGGGGTTTTGATTGCATTTTAAGCTGCCTACACTCTTAATGATTGTTCATAAATAAAAACCACTAAAATTGTCTCATTTTTTAATGAATTATAAATAAATAAATAATATTAATAAAAATATAATAATATTCTTCATCTAAACTCCACATGTGGTGAAAGATATAAGCATATGAACAGGAGGTTAGGAAGGGTGTCTAGAACTGAAAAAATCAAAATTTTAACAAAATGAAAATAACTCTTCACATTATTCAAAATAACTAAAAAAATAATCATAAGTTATATAACATACTATAAAAACACTCTTAAATCACATTTTAAATGAAAATTCAAAAACCCCCTTTTTAGCCATTATGCATGTGTGCTTACAAAAACCTGTATAAGCATGGTTTGCTTTAAATTTAGAGTTTTGACACTATTTAAAAGTATTATAGTGATGTAAAATTATCATACTATTATTTTAAAACTTTTAAATGGGCTTAGAAACCTTTGTGGCACTCCAAAATGATGCCTACTCCAATGGTGATCTCCAACAAATATGCCAAGGAATGTTACAAAATAGAGAGTATATCCAATTTTTTAATGGCCATGAAACTTTTTCATAATGTTATCCAACTCATAATGACCTTGTGTATAAAATTTGAGGTCCTGAAACCACCTGTTTCTCCTAGAAAGTTCAATTTTCTCTCAAATTTGATCCCTGTGCATGGATTGTCTACATATTTGAACTTGACAATGCTCTTTTAAATTGAAAATGGCCCATTTATAATCCATTTTTGACATTTTTCACTAAAATTAGTGATTTCTATACCATAATTCCTTGGTTTGACCAACTTTAAAAGGCTATGACTGGTTTTAGGAAACTTTTGTATGATAGGAGTAGTAATTTGGCATTGTTAGGTCAAATTACTAATAATTTTGATAAATTTAGTGGGTTGAATAGCTTTCTAGTCAAATAATTCAAAAACATTGACAATGATAGACTTTGATATACATTGAATATTCAAAGATCTTTTGTAGGCAAAGATACAAACAAGACAACTAACACAAACAACAACAAATATGTGCACGTGTGCACTTAGAGGAATGGACAACAAAAATTAGAAAAGGAAAAAAATTGAAATCATGTGTGGATATGCACTTAGAGAAAATAAAAAATAAGAAGTCTATTATGTACAAACTAACCTCCAACTTGATGGCCCTCCTAGATCATATGGAAAACTATTTGATTCACCATGGAACTTTGAAACAAGATTACTTCCTTTTGATAGCCCTCTTCTACAAATGGGAGTAATTATATATTCATATATTTTATATGATGTATCTAAGCCTCCAAATTCCATTCTTAGGTGCATGGATTGAAGATATGGCTTTAGGATCCAATCATCTTCCACCCTTATTCTTCTTTGTTGCATCAAGACTACTATCTCTGCCTCATTCATAGGTTGGTCATGATTTATCTCATTCTCATTCAATGCTTGTATTGGCAAATAAATTGGTATGATTAGATTGGTATATTCATTATGATCCATTTGAAGTAGTGGTTCATTGAGATTTTCAGCTTCTTGGTATGGATTTAAACATGTCTACAATATTTTATTTATTTCTTCTTGATGAATAGCTACAATAGTACTTTTTATAAGACATTCATCAATCTCCACTTGGGGTAGAGATGGACTATCAAAATTTGAAAAAAAACTCTCCAACTCATCCCAAAAGGCCTCTTCATCATGATCATTTGAAAGGACATGAAATTCATTAGTATTCTTACCATTTGAAACATGTTGATCACATATTTCTACCTTTGGGATTCATTCATATGAAGGTTCTTTATCTTATGCACTAGTTCCATCTTCATCTTCTATAGAGAATGGCATCTCATCCATCCACTCAAGCTCCAACTCATTTTGTTTTTGGATTTATAGAATAGCATTACTTTCTTGAAGCTCCAAAACATTGGTAGAATCCTCAAATGAATCATCAACCTATTGTTATATCTCATCATCAAATTCTATTATCTTAAGCTCTTCAATTTCATTCAAGAAATCATGGTATAATTGTTGCCAATAATCATCTTATTTTTTATCACTCAAGTCACCTTTATTTTCTATCTCTTTGGCTGCATCTTCTTCACTTTCCTCATAAATAAGAGGCTCTTACTCCAAAAGTGGCATGGTATATCCCTGAAAGTATTCAATAAAATGTGAAAGATCTATAGAAGTAACCATAGATACCTAATTTTGTTCATGAGGTTGTTCTTCTTGGATCACCTTCACCTCATCTCTCTGCTGCACTTTTTCTTGAATGGCTTTCCATGAAGGAAAAGATTTAGGCTTCTGAGGAGGAAGGGATGAAAGCTAAATGATCTCTTGCTTGAATTCAACATCATGAATGATGCTTGATTGTTCCTCTTTCTTGCTTGACTCCATGATTTGTTTCTAAGATGGGAAATATAAAGGTTCTTTTTTGACCTTTTGATTCTAGTTCTCTTCCTCTTTCCTTGTCTTTGGCTCCAACTCTCTAATTTGCTTATCAATGTTCTCTTGGAATATATTCTATTTAAAATGGTCAGTGATTTTAGTAGTAGGCTGTTTTATAATAATCTCCTCCTTTCATTAAAATTTTCTTAGATTGATCTCCAAGAAGGGAAGGTCTGAGAAATATGTGAACTTTGAAAACTCAAAGGGGCTCTTAGAATGGTCTCTTGAGGAGGAATGGATGGCATATAAGAAGGCTGTGATTGAACTTGATGACTTTTGAAGCCATTTAGTTTATCCTCAATGCTTTGAATGTAACCACCTACGTCCATCATCTCACCAGTGAGATGGTTCCAATTGGCTCTCTCAATAGGTGTCCATTTCTCTTTTATTTGCTTCAAAGACTCTCTCACATAATGGATCTAGTGAATAGGGGTATCTTGGCCATAATGGCTCTATGAGTATAGCTCTAGTGCATGCTTTTCAAGGATCACTAACATTTGTTTAATTGCTGGTATGGATTGGGTAGTTACAAAATAGCCATGATTAGGTTGGTAAGATGGGTAGGATGGCTCATGATAAGACTGGTAAGAGTCATTATTATGATAAAATAGTTATTCATAGGGAGGATCAGGTAGTACTCTTGCATATATGACTAATATAGATTCTTATACTCTTGTTGGGGATCATAGTGTTGTTGGTGATATTGATCATAGTGAGGATAATATGGATCCATATTGAAACAAGTCATTTGAGATCATTAGTAATCCAAATACTAAACATAATAAATATTCAAATGATACCTGATGTTCATAACCAACTTTGAGTGCCTAAAAGTTTCACTGATCTTTTGGATGCCTCCAAAGGCTAGTGTGTAGAATGATGTCCCATTAAGTATGCCAAAAATTATTATCACTCTAGAGTGCACCCTGCTTTACGATGTACAAGGCACACCTTCTCTCCAAATAATACAATTATAAATTATTAGAGTTTGGGTGACTCTGTATTGAGAAGATCCTCCAGAGAGGGCTGGTTCCCTTAAGATGTATCTCTAAAAACTAAATTATTTTGATTTTTAAGGATGAAAAGGAAGAAAGAAATTGAAATGGGAAATCTTGTCTAAATAGGGTGATGCACCTAAATGATTTATATTCTTTAAAATATTTTTTGAAACTAAGGCACACATATGAATCAAAATAAATTCTTCAGTAAATCCTAAATATAAGTGTTTCAAAAGAAGGCCTGAAAGAAGCTTGCAATGTAAATTATATTCCTAGCTCTTCAAATGACATGTAGAGGATGAGATTTTCACAGTAGGTGAGGAAATGACCTTAAAAAATGGAAATATATCTCACTTATATGCTAGTACACAATCAAAAAATTCACTCTATTTTGTTTAAAAAAACTCATATGCAAAATATTTCTTTTATTGATAAATGATGCCAATTACAATTTTTGTTCTGCTTGAGGAATTTTTTGAAAAATGGCTTCAAAAAACCAATATATAAGTCTAAAACCTTAAATAAATCCAAATTTACATGGAAAATAGAATTATTAGTCTTATTTTAGTTAAAATAAGACTAAAATACTTTCACAATATTAAATAAAGGCTTTAAAATCTTCTAATTCTTCAAAAATTGCATGTTCTTCATTTTTAGCATAGAATTGAGAAGTGGTGGGCCCATGTTGACTTTCCAACCTTACTTGCATGAAAATCACACTATAAATTATAATATAAATCTATATTGAAAGTGATTCTAAGTTTTTTATAGTCTTTATCTTGCATGAAAGCATGGGAGATGCATGAAACTAGTCAAACTAGTCAACCGAAGAGATTTGACCCTCAATGACTAGTTAACTCAAATTGAGCTAAACTTGCATGAATTGAAATTTTTGGACTGAATTATGAATTATATATCCACTTAAAAAATACATATTCCATGTGATAACTCAAAAATTAATTCATTTGATAGATTTTCAATGCCATTCTTTACCTGCTTGATTGACCAACTAGACTATCTTCTTGCATTTGGAATCCATTAAAACTAAAATAATAAGCCATAAAACCTAAAAAAAATAATTCATCTAAAAAATAATTATTCATCACCAAAATATTTTATTTCAATGAGAAAACACTCGCCACTCAGTCAAAAGGGTTGACTAGGCCTATTTTAATCCATTTTCTTGCAGGCTGATCATTTTGATTGAGCTGATTGGGACACTTAAAATATTATTTATAAAAAAATAAAATTTTATGATGAATAACAAGTCTTAGGATGTGAGATCCATTTACTATATTTATTGAAGTGTCTTGTACTTCATTTTACATGCTTTTTACATAAAAAAACATTATTTATGCCATCATTCGTACATATCCATGCCTAAAATTGACATTTATGGAATCCTCTATGAGTTTAATTGAAATTTTAAAAGTTTTAAGCTCATAAAAGATGACTTGATAAAAATAAAATCAACATTTTTCAAAATTGGTTTTTTGAGGGTTTAGGCGTGTTTTGAAGCTAAATTTTCAAAATGATAATTCATATAGTACAGACCTCCAAATACCAAACTATTTATCAAACTAACCTCCCTAAAATCCTTGAAAATATTATTTTCCCATCATAAATATATAAAAATTTATCACGTAGAGAAATCTGCTTGTGGGGTTTTGACTGCATTTTGAGCTATCTACACTCTTAATGATTGTTCATAAATAAAAACCACTCAAATTGTCTCATTTTTTAATGAATTATAATTAAATAAGAGTAATAAAAATATACTAATAGTGTTCATCTAAACTCCACATGTGGTGTAACATATAAGCATATGAACAAGAGGCTAGGAAGGGTGTCTAAAACTGAAAAAATCAAAATTTCACCAAAATAAAAATAACTCTTCACATTATTCCAAATACCTAAAAAATAATCATTAGGTATATACAATTTTATCAAAAAACTTTGAAATCACATTTTACTTTAAAATTCAAAAAATCCCTTTTTAGCCATTATGCATGTTTACTTACAAAAACCTGCATGAGCATGGTTTGCTTAAAATTTAGAGTTTTGACACTATTTAAAGGTCTTATTGTGATATAAAATCATCATCCCATGATTTTAAAACTTTTACATGGACTTAGCAACCTTTGTGGCACTCCAAAATGATGCCTACTCCAAAGGTGATCTCCAATAAATATGTTAAGGACTGTTACAAAATAGTGAATATCTCCACTTTTCCAATGCCCATGAATTTTTTTTATAATGTTATCTAACTCATAATGATCTTGTGTAAAAAATTTGAGGTCCTGAACCACTTGTTTCTCTTAGAAAATTCAATTTTCTCTCAAATTTTATCCTTGTGCATGGATTGTCTACATATTTTAACTTGACAATGCTCTTTGAAAATGACAATGACCCATTTATAATCCATTTTTGACATGTTTTACCAAAATTATTGATTTTTAGGCCATAATTCTATGGTTTGACCAACTTTAAAAGGCTATGACCAGTTTTAAGAAACTTTTGTATGATAGTAGTAATTTGGCCTTGATAGGTCAAATTACTAACAATTTTAGTAACTTTCGAGGGTTGAATAGCCTTATAATCAAAGAAATAAAAAAATCTGATAATGATATACTTTGTATACACTGAATATTGGAAGATCTTTTGTAGGCAAAGATGCAAACAAGACAACTAACATAAACAACAACAAATATGTACATGTGTGTACTTAGAGGAATGGACAACAACAATCAAAAAGAGAAAAATAGAAAATGAAAGCATGTGCAGATATGCACTTAGAGAAAATTAAAAACAATAAGTATATTATGTATAAACTAATCTCTAACTTGATGGCCCTCCTAGATCAAATGGAAAGCTACTTGATTCACCATAGAAATTTGAAACAAGATTACTTCCTTTTGATAGCCCTTTTTTGCAAATGGGAGCACTTATATATTCACATGTTATATATGATGTAGCTAGGCCTCCAAATTCCATTCTTAAGTGCATGGATTTAAGATATGGATTCAAGATCCAATCATCTTCCACCCTTATTCTTCTTTGTTGCCTCAAGACTACTATCTCTACCTCATCCATAGGTTGGTCATGATTTGTTTCATTCTCATTCAATGCTTATATTGGAAAATCAACTGGTATGCGTGTATTGGTATATTCATTATGATCCATTTGAAGTAGTAGCTCATTGAGATCTTCAGCCTCTTGGTATGGATTTAAACATGAATGTAATATTTCATTAATTTCTTCTTGATGAATAGTTGCAATAGTAATTTTTATAAGATATTCATCAATCTCTACTTGGGGTAGAGATGGACTATCAAAATTTGAAAAAAAAACTCTCCAAATCATCCCAAAAGGCCTTTTCATCTTGATCAATTGAAAATAAATGAAATTCATTAGTATTCTTACCATTTGAAACATGTTGATCACATATTTCTACCTTTTGAATATAGTCATATGAAGGTTCTTTATCTGTTGCCCTAGTTCCATCTTCATCTTCTATAGAGAATGGCATCTCATCCATCCACTCAAGCTCCAACTCATTTTTTTTTGGATTTATAGAATAGCATTACTTTCTTGAAGCTCTAAAACATTGGTAGAATCCTCAAATGAATCATCAACCTATTGTTATATCTCATCATCAAATTCTATTATCTTAAGCTCTTCAATTTCATTCAAGAAATCATGGTATAATTGTTGCCAATAATCATCTTATTTTTTATCACTCAAGTCACCTTTATTTTCTATCTCTTTGACTGCATCTTCTTCACTTTCCTCACAAATAAGAGGCTCTTTCTCCAAAAGTGGCATTGTATATCCCTGAAAGTATTCAATAAAATGTGAAAGATCTATAGAAGTAACCATAGATACCTAATTTTGCTCATGAAGTTGTTCTTCTTGGATCACCTTCACCTCATCTCTCTACTACACTATTTCTTGAATGGCTTTCCATGAAGGAAAAGATTTAGGCTTTTGAGGAGGAAGGGATGAAAGTTAAATGATCTCTTGCTTGAATTCAACATCATGAATGATGCTTGATTGTTCCTCTTTCTTGCTTGACTCCATGATTTGTTTCTAAGATGGGAAATATAAAGGTTCTTTTTTGACCTTTTGATTCTAGTTCTCTTCCTCTTTCCTTATCTTTGGCTCCAACTCTCTGATCAGCTTATCAATATTCTCTTGGAATATCTTCTCTTTAAAGTGGTCAATGATTTTAATAGTAGGCTATGCCATAACAATCTCCTTCTTTCTTTAAAAGTTCTCTTAGATTGATCTCCAAGAAGGGAAGGTCTGAGAAATATATGAAGAATTTGGAAAACTCAAAGGGGCTCTTGGAATGGTCTCTTAAGGAGGAATGGATGGCATATAAGAAGGTTGTGATTGAACTTGATGTTTTTTGAGGCCTTTTAGTTTATCCTCAATGCTTTGAATGTAACCACCTACATCCATCATCTCACTAGTGAAATGGTTCCAATTGGCTCTCTCAATAGGTGTCCATTTCTCTTTTATTTTCTTCAAAGACTCTTTCACATAATGGATCTGGTGAATAAGGGTATTTTTCCCATAATGGCTCTATGAGTATAGCTCTAGTGCATGCTTTTTAAGGATCACTAAAGTTTGTTTAATTACTAATATGGATTGGGTAGATACAAAATAGCCATGATTGGGTTGGCTAGATGGGTAGGATGGCTCATGATAAGATTAGTAAGGGTAATTATTATGATAGAATAGTTGTTCATATGGAGGATCATATAGTACTCTTACATATATGACTGATATAGATTCTCATACTCTTGTTGGGGATCATAGTGTGGTTGGTGATATTGATCATAGTGAGGATAATATGGATCCATACTAAAACAAGTCATTTGAGATCATTAGTAAGTAAAATACTAAAATTAATAAATATTCAAATGATACCTGATTTTCATAACTAGATTTGTGTGCCTAAATGTTGCATTGATCTTTTGGATGCCTCCAAAGGCTAGTGGTAGAATGATGTCCCATTAAGCATGCCAAAAACTATTATCACTCTGGAGTGCAACCTACTTGAATATGTACAAGTCACACCTTCTCTCCATCTAATACAATTACAAATTATTAGAGTGTGGGTAACTCTACATTGAGAATAACCTCCAGAGAGGGTTGGTTCCCTTAAGATTTATCTCTAAAAACTAAATTATTTTGATTTTTAGGGATGAAAAGGAAAAAAGAAACTGAAATGGGAAATCTTGTCTAAATGGATTGATGCACCTAAATGATTTATATTCTCTAAAATATTTTTTGAAAGTAAGTCACACATATGAATCAAAATAAATTCTTCAGTAAATCTTAAACATAAGTGTTTCAAAAGAAGGCCTAAGAGAAGCTTGCAATGTAAATTCTATTCCTAGCTCTTCAAATGACATGTAGAGGATGAGATTTTCATAGTAGGTGAAGAAAGGACCTTAAAAATAGGGATATATATCTCACTTATATGCTGGTGCACAAGCAAAAAAATCACTTTATTTTTTTAAAAAACTCATATGAAAAATATTTCCTTTATTGATAAATGATGCCAATTACAATTTTTATTCTGCTTTAGGAATTGTTTGAAAAATGGCTTCAAAAAACCAATATATAAGTATAATACCTTAAATAAATCCAAATTAAAATGTAAAATATAAGGATTAGTCTCATTTTAGTTAAAATAATACTAAAATACTTTTACAATATTAAATAAATGCTTTAAAATCTTCTAATTCTTCAAAAATTGCATGTTCTTCATTTTTGGCATAGAATTGAGAAGTGGTGGACCCATGTTGAATTGTCAACCTTACTTGCATGAAAATAATGCTATAAATTAGAATATAAATATATATTTAAAGTGAGTCTAAGTTTTTAAAAGTATTTATCTTGAATGAAAAGCATGGGAGATGCATGAAACTAGTCAAACTAGTCAATCGAAGAGATTTGACCCTTAAGGACTAGTTAATTCAAATTGAGCTAAAATGTCATGAATTTAAATTTTTGTATTGAATTGATAATTATATATCCACTTAAAAAATATATATTACATTTTGTAACTCTAAAATTAATTCATTTGATAGATTTTCAATGACATTCTTTACCTGCTTGATTGACCAACTAAGCCTATTAGGCCAATTAGGTCTAATAGCCTATCTTATTGCATTTGGAATACATTAAACCTAAAATAATAAGCCATGAAACCTAAACAAAAAAAAATTCACCTTAAAAACAACTATTCATGACCAAACTATTTTATTTCAATGAGAAAACACTCGTCATTCAGTCAACAGGGTTGACTAGGCCTATTTTGCTCCATTTTTCTACAGACTAACCATTTTGGTTGAGCTAGTTGGGACACTTAAAACATTATTTATGAAAAAAATAAAATTTTATGATGAATAAAAATTCTTATAGTTTTATATCCATTGATTATATTTCATTGAAGTGTCTTGCACTTCATTTTACATTTTTTTTACACAAAAAACATTATTTATGCCATCATTCGTACATCTCTATGCCTAAAATTGAAATTTATGAAATAATATATTATTTTAATTTAAATTTAAAAAAAAATTAATTTAATATAATATTATTTATAATAATAAAATCAATATTTTTCAAAATTGGTTTTTTGAGGGTTTAAGCAGGTTTTGAAGCTGAATTTTCAAAATGATAATTCATAAAGTACAGACCTCAAAATACCAAAATATTTAATTTATGTGTGTAAAACTGACCTCCATAAAATACATGAAAATATTATTTTCCAATCTTAAATATATAAAAAAAATTATCACGTGGAGGAGTTTGTCTGTGGGGTTTTTACTGCATTTTGAGCTACCTACACTCTTAATGATTGTTCATAAAGAAAAACCACTCAAATATTATAAATTTTTCATTAATTTTAATTAAATATTATTATTAAAAATATAATAATAGTATTAATCCAAACTCTACATGTGGTGAAAGATATAAGCATATGAACAAGAGGCTAGGAAGGGTGTCTAGAACTGAAAAAATCAAAATTTCACCAAAATGAAAATAACTCTTCAAATTATTCCCAATTATTTAAAACATCATCATGTGGTATATACCATACTATAAAAACACTTTGAAAGCACATTTTGTTTGAAAAGTTAAAAAAAAACCCTTTTTGGCCTATATGTTTGTTCGCTTGCAAAAACCTGTATGAGCATGATTTGCTTAAAATTTAGAATTTTTACACCATTTAAAGGTCTTATTATGGTGTAAAAATATCATCTTATTCTTTTTAAACTTTTAATTGGACTTAGAAACCTCTATGGTACTCCAGAATGATGCCTACTCCAATGGTGATCTCCAATAGACATGATAAGGACCGCTACAAAATAGAAAGCATCTTCACTTATATAATGGCCATGAAACTTTTTAATAATTTTCTCCAAATTATAATGATCCTATGTACAAAATTTTAGGTCCTGAAACTACCTGTAGCTCCCAAATAGTTTAACTTTCTCCCAAAATTGATCTATGTGCATGGATTGTCTACATATTTGAACTTGACAATGCTATTTTAAAATGATAATGACCCATTTACAATCCATTTTTGGAATTTTTTACCAAAATGAGTGCTTTTAGGCCATAATTCCTTGGTTTGACCAACTTTAAAAGGCTATGACCGATTTTAAGAAAATTTTGTATGATAGGAGTAGTAATTTGGCCTTGATAGGTCAAATTAATAATAGGTATTTAATCTTAAATATCTCAATATCAATAAAAATTAGGCCTATATTCACATGTTGAGTATGTTTGTTAGATCCCAAATGTTCTTTGATAAAATATTATTCAGTTGTTTTTGGTTATTTTTGCTTCTGATCTTGGGGGTCTAGATCAAAATCTTGCTCTAAGGAGATCATGCCCAAGGGGATATGGTTTTCCTTCAATTATAAATGACATCTTAATCTAGGTCTTCACCATGCATGGGTTAGATATATTTCTCATCTATTATCTAAGATTCAAAATCTTGAGAGTTTTTCATTAATTACATGATATATTAGTCATTCTCAAACACTTGGAAATTATCCATGTTATCTAGGATAGAGGGGTAAATAACTAGCTCCACTAGGAATTTATACATCTAAGACTCCTGAAATGGTATTAAATTAGTATCTAAAATTGCTATATAGTTGGTTGTCTAATTTTTCTCTCTAGGGATGGCATTGATGTTGAATCATTCAAAGGAAACAATCAAGACTTATTTAAGTAGGTGATCTTACACTGATACTTGTTTTTGATCTAATTGACCACCAATTCAGAGTCACCAAATATTTTTAACTACTTAACATTATGTTTGAGTGAAAACTACAAATCAAAAATTAGAGATTCATACTCTAATTTGTTATTGGTATAAGGATATTTTAACTTATAATTATAATTAACAAGGTACTTCTTGTCATCTATATTCGTTAAAGCTATGCCCACACTATAACATTATTTTTATCTCAATCCGTTGAAATGGAGAGTCCATAAATTATATGGAACTTTAAATTCTTTCTCATTTGTCTCTTTCTTGGTGGTGAATGTATAAACTCTTGCATGTGAAGACACAAAGTCCACTTTCTCATTAGTGGCATTATATTTGGTAATCAGGTGTTTCATATTTGGTTCTTTGTCCACCTGAATATGATTAGCTACCCTAATCTATATGAAATCAAAAATGCATCATGTCTATAAATCAATCCTAGCTCAAAGAAGATAGATCATACCTACACTTCTGATTGGGAATACATTTGTTAAGTAGGAGCATGACCAATATGGGGATCCACTAGACTAGATTAGGGAATCAATTGTCATAATACACCATGTGAGGTAGGGTTCCAAAGACTAAAATCTAACACAATCATTCAATAACCCTAAAAGAGTCCTAATGTTATATATTTCACTTATGCTAATCAACAAGAAAGTAAATCTAATCTAGTGCACACCAAAGCTTGTGGCACAAAGTGGGGGTTAGAAAAAAAAACTAAACTAAAAATGCATAGAAGATATATACTCACATCAATGTATATGGAATATTAATGCATGGGAAGAGAAGCAAAAATGCATTACCTATCTAATCTTACAAAGGATAATAAAGATAGGAATACTTACCTTGAAGATAAACCCATCGAGCCTCAATCTCTCCCTTGCCCAAGGTGTTTCACAAGAGACTATTATGGTATGTAAAGATAATAAAGACAAATCAGCTCTAGGCTACACAACCTATCTAAGCATCCAAAATACTTCTCCACAATACAAGATCTGTATCTCTAAAAAAAGTATGGAACCCTAAGATTTATTCCTTAAGTAGAATGGTCAATAAATAGATGTTTGTTTGCACTTATTCTTCTTTGATTCTATTCTCTAAAAATGGTTGGAAATGAAATTGTATATATATTGGATCTTTCCCTAAATCCTTTCTAAAATGTTAGCTGTACAATACTAGCCATGGTTGATCTTATATGTTTTTGAAGACAATTCACTAGGTTTGAGGTAGGTCAGCTAAAAGGCTAACAAACCCAAAAAGTGAAAAATACACCTAAACTATACAAGGTCGGCCATGGTTGACCTAGTACAACTGACAATCCAAAAGGGAATTAAGGAAATAAAAGGAGGATGAAAAGAGGAAAATTATTGGAATGGGTAAGACTGAGAATAATAATCTTAGGTTTAATGGTTTTAGAAGATGAGTGTGTAGATGGAAATTGGAAAAAGGGACAACAATCTTATGAAGCACCAATAGTCTGCCCACCCCTTTCCCGGTGCACCCCTTAAGGCATGCACTTAGAGAGATTGAGACTTGACAAGTTATTTCAAGATATAAAGTGTTAGTAATTAATAAAAATTTAAAAATATTATGTGTATACACAATCCAAGGTAACCACATGTGTGAAATGTTGGTGGCATGTTTCCATTCAATGTCTTGGACCAATCACAACTCAACAACAAACTGTAAGCTTTTGGAATGTTAATGGTCTATTACACATATGCTTTAGATACTAACTAAATGTTCATGTTTTTTAATTTTGCAACATATGGGATAAAATACTTTTCCAATTATAATACCACCCTCTTTGACTTATCTAGATTTAAACCTAAATTTTTGTACATAACAATCAATATCACATTGGTTGAGGTGCCTGAGTCAACCAAGAAATTGTGCGTGTTCTTTTTGAACATTCAGGCATTTGAAATAAATGACAATATTTTAGGTTTATCTTTAAGTACCATCACATTTACATGCATATATTTTGATTTGTTTAATGTATATGATCTCTTTGTTATGGTTTTAAGCAATAATTATCTTTATTTGGTGATCTGATCTAGTTCATGTAGGGTCATATTGACCTTAATCTTCTTCATGTCTTCAATAATGTTGTACCCAATCCTACTTTGTGGTTTTATGCTCTGTAACTTCTCATATATCTTAGGGAAGGTGGGTTTTCATTATCCCAAGAATCTAGAGTAGTAAAATTATTATTTGGAGGCCCTGAAGTAGAAATATGTTAATTTTTCCTCAGATTATAATTACTCTTTTGGAACTAGTATAATACATGGATCTCATCAATATTATCTTCTAATTCATTTTTGTCCTCTTTTGGGAAGGGGATATCATAAAGATCAAATACCATTATTGTACTTGAGTGTCCTAAACTAGTAGAGAAAGATGGTTCCATCTAATGCATATAACCTTCCTACTTATCCATCTCTTTCAAAAATATCTCTAAGGCTATGTATATCTTGATGAAGTCTAGCTCACTATGTTTTGTAATGTTATGAACTCATCACCAATTTGGAAGGGTTACTTCCATGAAATTAATCTCTAGCATCCTATTCGATGGGTCTTATTTTTATTGCTTATTTATAGACTTGTTAAAATGTTTATTATAGCTATATAATCCAAATATCTGATTGGTATCCTATCCTCCAATGTTACCCATGTGTTTATGCATGTTTAGAAACTTATTGCTCATTTTTGAATGACCCTCTAAATTAATTTCAATTCTATTTTTATGGAATCATAATTAGTACTCTATGAATTAAAATTATTAAATGGGATCAATGATTTATTTAAGATTTATTGGTTAGACACAAAATCATTGAATAAGTTGAGATGCTAATTGGGTATAGCCTGGGTTAAAGGTAATTGATTATACAACTAGTTCTAGTTTTCATCCATAGTATTTTGGTTTGTATTTAGGATTGTACTTGAATTTGAAAAATAAATCCAAGACTAAGTGGGGCCAAACATTACATTTGATTATTCAATTTTTTGTCTATGTTGATAGCTTTACATAAGCCAAAGGCAATGAATCAATACCAATAGCTCTGCATCTGCATATAAGTACAACAATCACATGGTCCATAGCATTCATGTACATCTATAGGGTCAATGCCTCATTAGGTTTGTAAGTAGTCTCAAACCTATTATATATCTTCTAAAATAGAGAATTTAAGTCTTAGATTGTCTCATTTTACTCTATTATCATGATTTCAAAGTGTTGATAAACAACACTTGCATTAGTGACTAGCCAAATTATGCCAAAATGTTTTTGACACTCTTCTCAAGAGGTAATGTTATCTTCTGGGACATTGAGAAAGTAGTCATAGGCTACATCTAGTAATGTGAATGGAAATATTCTACATGCCACATCTTTGTTGGTTAAATTCAATAATCCTTAAGTAATTTTGAAGACCTTGATATATTCTTGTGTAGTCCTTCCTCCCAAGGGAGAAAAACCAGGCATATATTTCTCAGGGTTTCTAGGTAGATAATGGAATTTTTAAATAATGATCAAAGTGCTCAAAAGTAGAGGAAATCAATGAATAAACTATTTATTTCTTCAAGAATCTCCTATTAGCACCCTTAATCAAAATTATAATTATTCTCTCACTTCTCATCCTCTTCTAGATAAAGTTAATTTTTTGGTGTTTTCTATAGAAGGGTATAAATCCCTATGCCCTAAGAGCTTTTCCCTAGAAATTTTCCAACAATTATAGGATATTATTCAATGGGATATGTTAGAAGCAGTAGAAGAATTTATACCCTCAAGTAACATTCTAAATGAAATAAATAATATGTTCCTAGTTTTCATTCATAAAATGGTAGGAGATAAGGAATTAAAATATTTCACACCAATCAATATTTGTAACACCATTTACAAGATATTAACCAAAATTTTAGCATTAAGACTCTAGGTTTTATTACCAAAACATATATACATTCAAAAAGAACATTTTATCATTGGAAGATAGATTATTAATAGTGTTTTTATTGTCCATGAATCCTTACATTCTATCAATAAGTCCAATAGATAATGGATCTTCCTTAATTTAAACATGAAGAAGTCATAATATAGGGTCTCTTAGAGCCTCCTTTGGAATTTTTATGGATATACTTAGCTTTCAACCAAAGTTTGAAGTGATTATTTCCTCTTTCATCTCCATGCCAAGTTATTTAGTGTTAGTTAATGGCTCCCTAATAAGATTTTTCTATCTAAAAGAGGACTAAGGTGGAGGTATCCATTATTTATGTATCTCTTCATCCTTATGGATAAATTTATTGGAATAAGTTTTGAGAAAGTATGGATAAACATAGTTTTGAGAGGTATAACTATAGATCCTAATATTAGTATATCTCATTACTAATTCATGGATGATATTTAATTTTTGAGGTCTCTGTATAATAAGCTAAATTCATCATAAAACTCCTCCTAGATTATGGTAAGGTCTTAGGTCAATGTATCCACATGGGAAAAAACTCCTTATTCTCCAAGTAACAAGGAAATGATAATCTCTACCATTCCAGATTATGAAATTCAATGCATTCCTTGAACCTATCTTTGCATGCCTTTATTCAAAGGCAAAATGGATCTTAATTTATTGAATTCCCTCGTGAATAGATTTCAACATAAGTTGGTAGGTTGGAAGGGAAGTATCCTCACTCAAGTTATCAAGATTTAATTCCTTAAGAGTTATCTTCAAAGTATTCTCATTTTCCTCATGTATTTATTAAAGGTTCTTATAAAAATAGTGGAGAGAATAGATTAAATTCATTAAATATTTCTTTAGTATGGGGTATAAGAGAAAAATAAAATCCATCTTATGGTTTGGGACAAGGTTTACTCACCTAAACATTATGGGGGGATCGGATTAAATAAAATCAAGGTGATTAATAAATTCCTTCTTGAGAAAATAGGTTTAATGTTATTAAACTAAAATAACTTGTAGACAACATTATCAAAGTTTTTTTCTTGGGTTACATATAAGTTGACCTTTTTCTTACTCTAGATTCCCCACTATAGGGATATACTTTTAGGAGAAATGGTTTTAAATGTATAAAGTTTTGGGGGAAATTTTTTAGATGGAATATTGATTATGGAAATAAAATTTTGTTTTACGATGATGCTTGACTATGTAGAAAACTATTTAGTGCCACTAAACCCTGGGAGATGCTAATCTCCAAATTTAAAATATCCATAGGGGGAAGTTATAAATTATTGGGAATTTAATGAGATGAGTAGGTATTAGAACGATATTTATTTGGAAAATTATAATATATAATTTTTGTCTTGTATTTACTCTCTTTATAAGAATCTTAAACGTTCTCATATTTTTCATTTCCTGAGAGATGATGAATTCATTTAGTCTACCTATAAGGATGGTTCTTATAATATCAAATCAAGGTACTTAATTGAAATTAATCCATGTTTTGATGGTTTTCCTTGGAAATCCCTTGAGTATCATGGTATCATTCCAAAATTTAATCTCTTTTGAAGGCTTACAACCTAGAACAATAATTACATTGTAGATAACCTTATGAGTAAAGGTTTTCATCTCTCGAATAGATGTGGTCTATGTGAAAATGATACTAGATGTGTCCTTAATTTATTCTTTCCTTACCCCTTTACTATTAATAAATTTTAATTCATTATTTCCTTATTTGGAATCCCTTTGGTTAGACTGAATTCAATTTTTGACTTTTACCAATGGTGACCTCATCTTTCTTCACCCATTCTTAATAAGTTATGGAAAATTATTATCCCCAATTTTTTTGAGGTATTTGGAGAGAAAGGAATATCAAAGTGTTTTAAAACAAGAATAATAATTATTTAATGGTGGGCTCAAATATTTTTTTATTAAGGAAAACCTATCAACCATTAAGAAGGATGAATGTACTTAAGTGTCAAAATTATAAAAAAACACTTAATCCATAACTAGGAGTTATGCATTCTAAAAGAGATTACCAAGGTTGATAAAAAGATTGATATAATATATATTAAATGTGATATACCTCCCATCTCTTAGACTAATATCAATTTATGTGGATATTTAAATTAAATCCATGAAGGGAAGGATCAAGAGTGATTAGAGATAATAATGGATTATTTTTAGCAACGTATGTAGGGTCCATTGGGATCCAAATAAACCATATGTAGAAGTGTTGCCTTATGGGTATTGTAGATTTTTTAGGGATTCAAACATAAAAATCTTGGTTATCAAAGGTTACTATCTAAACATTATTAACTAACTTATAAGAATTAATTCACCAAGATGTACCATCAAGAACCTAGTGAATAATGATATGAGTTTATTGCATAACTTTAAAGATCTCTTCATCGATCACACTTACAAAGAAGGCAATAAAAACATAGTTTGGTTTACTAATTTAGGTGTATCCAAAATATTATACCTTCTCAAATGGACTAATTCCAGTGACTTTGTGATGGCTATAGGTTGATATCTATACTCTTGCCTTTGTGATGGCTATAGGTTGATAACATTTATTAAATGAAGAATAAAATATTAATTATACTATACTCTTGCCTTTGTGATGGCTATAGGTTGATATCACATGTTAATTGGATTTATAATCCTTGAGGAATGAGATGAATTGTAGTACTTAATCTATTGTAACCAAGGAGATATATGGTAAATTATTGCTAAATTAATGTTAAAATGAAATAATGGCAAGCCTCATGCAACACCTCATCGAAGATCATGTGTTGGGAATGAGGTAGTGTGGCATAATTTTCAATTAATGAGATATTATAAAAATAAGTGGCTCTTCATAAGCTTTCATATCTCTCCAAATAATTTGATTTACTCACCTCACTCTACTTCAATTCTTCTTACTCCCTCTTCTTTTAGCTAATATAATTATGAATAATGAAAAGATTTTCTATTTACTAAAATTACCATAGGAGGTACATGTATGCACATAATATTTCAATATTTATCATTTATTAATTATTTATCTCTTATAGAACCCATCGAGTCTCAATATCTATAAGTGCACACCTTAAGGGCTATACTAAGAAAGGGGTGGGCAAAGCATTGGTACTTTTTAGGATTGTTGTCCCTTTACTACCACTTTTTATCTACACACCCATATCCTAAAAAAAATTCCTAAGCTTTGCCTCCTCTTTTGCATCCTCCTCTAGTCATTTTTTCCTTCATTAGCCCTTCCTTAGCCTAAAATCCTTTTTGATGGTTTATGTTACACTATTAACCCCATCGACCTTGTACTCTAATTGATAAAACTTATTTAGGGTCTAGGTCAACCCCTGGCCCACTTAGGCCGGGACCTAATTTGTTTTTGTCAATAATGACACAAGGTCGATTAGGTTGACTTTGTTAGCCTAAACTTTTAGAAAGGACTAGGGTTAGATATGCCTATATAAACACATCTATTTCATAATTTATAAGATAAAAAAGAATTATATATATATATATATATATATATATATATATATATATATATATATATATATATATATATATATAATGCATCTACTTATCCACCATTCTAAAAAGGAACATAACTTAGGGTTTCATACTTTCATTAGAGATATGTATCTTTCCTTGTGGATAAGTCTTTTGGATACATTTATAGGTTGTGTAGCCTAGAGTAGATTTATCCTTGTCATCCTTACATATTACAACAACCTATTGAAAATCAACTTGGCTAAAGGATATATTGAGGCTCGATGGGTTTGTCTTCAAAGGTAAGTATTCCTAATTTTGTTCCTCATTTGTAAGAGTAGATAGATATGCATATGTACTTCTCTCCCATACATTAGGATTTTGTATACATTGACCTAATTATAAGTATTCTATACATGTTTACTTTTAATGTTTACTACCACCACTTTATGCCAAAATCTTTGGTGATCACTAGATTAAACTTTACTTTACTTGTTATTAGTTTAGTGAATATGAAAACATAGGACTTAGTTAGGGCTATTACATAGTTTTGATTGATTGGAGGTTTTGGAACCCTCTCTAGCAATATTATTATGATAAGATATCCCTTGGATAGGTCTAGCAGATCCATCTTGGTCATGACCCCAAAAATATATTGTATCGACAATCAAAAGTGTAAGTAGGATTTATCTTCTTTGAGCTAGGATTGATTTATAGATTAGTTACATTTTCCTTTGCATATATTCTAGTGAACCTATTTTGCATCTAACCCTTGCAAGTTTTCTTTCACACCATCATTTTTAATATTTTATTATATTTTTCTATGTTTGTAGTACTGTGTCAAACTATTTAGTATAGTTATAACTTTATATGTGTAGGTTAACACATAGTCACTTCAAAATGACTATGTTCTATTTGTGTAGGTCTTCATTAGCTACAGGTTATTGGATTGAATAGGTTGAAATAATACTCTTCTTTATTTTTATATTAGCATACATTATCGAATAGGTAGAATTTGTATGCTAATTATTTATGTCATCATACTGGTCAACAAACACTATCAAATAGCTCAACCATGTTCCTTATTCTTCTTCATCAAATAATATTTTAAAAAAACTAGTTGAACCAGTCAACCCAATTTATAGAATTTGAAATCAGAAACTAAGGAATTACAACACAAAATTTTCAATCCTAATCATCTTAAAACCCACAAAGGTTCCTTTATTTCCTCTCTCTATCATTTTAGTATTTCTTTCAATTATATTTTTCACAAGTTAGCAATATTTAAAATTTCAACCTTGTAGCTAACTAGGTTGAATTTGTAAACATAGTTATTTTAATGCTTAGAGTAACTCACATATTCTAAAAAGGTGGTTTTTCAAATTACCATTTTAGTTACACTATCTTACTCTTTTGCACACACTACCAAATAACATAGCGTTAAAAATACATTTAAACATTAGTGAAGTGAGGGGATAGGCCCAAATACTAAGCTCCAATACCCTTATTGTTGTGGGATTATGAAGTGAGGGGGTAGGCCCCAATACTAATCCAATATCATTGCCAACATAGATCCTTTTTAGCCCAAACATCCTGAAACCAACTCTAGATTGCCTTTCTAGTTCCTTATTGTATCCAAATATCATATCACACTAAAATAAAAACTTTATAATAATCTAATAACACTTTGGGTGACCACTTAGTTAGCATTTATGTTATAGTTTATTGCTTGCTCTATGATCATTACATGTCGTATTGAAAAAACTTGTATTGGCTAGTATTGGTGTAAGGTTTTGTGTTGTGTGCCCTAATAAGATCAATCACATCAATCTAATTATTTGTGTGTTTGATTTCATTACTTCTTGAATTATATTTCAAAAAATTTCCCTTATTTTAGAACACTATTGTTTTAGTCAATACAGTCTCTTATAGACTATATTTTTACCTCCTTCCATCAATACATAGTCGACCTGTATGATGTCTTCTTATTCACCCATTCATTTCTCTATCCAATAATATGCAGTCAACTTGAATGACTGTGTATCCTTATCAACCTATTTTATTTCCCTATTAATAATACATAGTTAACCTAAATGACTTTATATTCTTATCTATTGGGTTATAAAACATAGTTAACCTACAAGGTTTTGTATCTTATTTGTTGACTTTATCTCTACATCTTATTTTTCATTATTAACCTTTCTCCCTCATCATGAACTTCTTGTTTTAGGATAGCACAAATTTTAACTCAATATATATGATGAGCTTTACCAACACCAATAGGTTTTCCAATAAAAAACTTATGGCTTTTACTCTAGACAAAAGTAATGTGCATGTGACCACATACACTATAAATTATGGGACCCTTCCTCATTTCTCTTCAGTTTGAAACCCTCTATTATCCTAAGAATATCAACCTAAATTAGAGTATACTCAAAAAATATGTTTCTTCATTAATTAATTCCCTCAACATCAAGGAAAATACCTTTCTATTATTTATCACCTTATGATAAGTGGTCAATCAAAATAACCCCATTCACCTTCCCCAACATTCTCAAATGGATTTGGGGGAAATAGCTTCTTTGCCTCTTAACCTCTTCCTTCTCTTTTGACCCCTTATCATACTATGACCTCTTATTCCTTGATTTATTCTACCTCCATGCAAGTATATCCACTAACATGGTAGGTTCAACATATAGTGGGCCTTTTCCAAAACCCACTTTTCTCAATTCCTCCACTAGTTAATCATTTTCTACCCATGGTAATCATGCCATTAGTTATTCTTCTTCTAATCATTATACTAGTGCATATTTCAAAGCCCAAGCTAATCATTCTACTATTTCTTCATTTTCTAACAAAACCTCTCAAACTACTAATAACATGCATTATACTACTCATAGTGGTACCCAAACTACTAATACTAATGTTAATTCTTCACATACTATGAATAACACCACTCAAACCCATCAAATTTTATTATAAACTCTTAACCAAATGAATTTTTTCCAAGATTTTAATGTCAACCATATGATTTAAATGTAGAATCACCTTATTCATCTCCAAAATCACCCTCAATAGGTTCTATTGGGAGTGCATAACCAAAATACTCTCCCCACCCTGCTTGGGGATTCCCATTGAAATCTTATCTATCAACCACCTATTGTTAATAAAACAATCAAAACCTTCAAAATGAACCTCTTACACATAAAATTTCTAGAATATATATAGGAGGTATCACCCCTACCATTAGCTATTATGGGTAAACTAATCCTACCTTACACTTAAAAATATTTGTAAATCTATACAAACATTGAGCCAAGTTAAAAACTTTTTCCACTACCAAACACTTAGAGAAAACCATATTTAGAGATGCTTTAGATTGGGGTAACCAACTCAAATCCAATCCATCACTAGTTTTGAAGTTATAACTAATTCTCTAGTATAATATTTTTAAACTAGTGACCTCCCTAAAAATACATTGGCTCATTTTATTAATTACAAGTAACTTGAGATGGAAACCAAACAAGATTTCATCAAATGGTGGAAAACCTTGTCTAATAAATGTGAACACAACATGGTAGATGATAACCACTTTCATATATTATCTAACATTATCTATCTTAAATTGTAATATTGGGTTTAGAATCTCTCTACATAAACTTTAAAAGAGGCCATCGACCAAGCCAAGTACCAAGATTTCCTCATGTATTAGTTTGAGCCATCTCAACCTATTATGGGCACTCGCATTCTCATAAAAAATAAAAATATCCATGCTACCAATGATAGTGTCACTAATTCCTATGATACCATTCATAATATTCAATTTATTTCTCCTGATCATGCTCCGTAACAAGATTCTCCTCTAAACCACATCCCTAATCCTCCCTTTTCTCTAATAAACAACATCAAAATTCATAATCCATTATCCTTCATATAACTCTAAAAATGTCTACTAAGACCTCTTTTATGAGAACTTGATCCTACTCTCCCCATGAAATCATGGTATGATCCTAATATACTATGTCAGTTTCATGTTAGTTAGGGTCATCTCATAAGACTTATAGGTAATTCCATAACTTAACTATGGATTTTCTCCTTGGTACCAATTTTGACCATGATTACCTCACTCATAAACATCAAAAATCCTATGACATTGACTTCAAAACTCACAAAATACAAAGTAAAAATAAATATTTGAACCAAGCTAATGCTCATCTAGCCATCTTCTAAATCACCAAGACAATAATGATAAGCCTATGCCTTACACTAATAATGTTGATAGTCTTGTAGATTCAATTCCGAAAGAGAATGTGGTCAACATGACTAATATATGAAGGTTAGTTGCCTTCATTGATTCTCATCCCACCCAACACACCAATCATCTCACACTTTTTGTGTTATACAAGATTCTTCCCTAACTAACCTAACATAATTATGGAAAGAGGACCTTATATATTTTGATGAACCAATTCCACCACCTCCATTGGATAACACCTCTCATACCATTTCTAAAATTTCTCTAGCCTATTTTCCCATGACCAATGATATTCAACCTTATAACACTACTTCTTAAAATCTATCACAAACTAAACCTATATAACCTACCTCATCCTCTCACATTAATAAACCAACTTATCACCTAATTAAACCTCATGCATCCTATAAACACAAATTTACATGCACTTCTAATCCTAATTTCAAGGACTCCTCTAACATTATGCCCCTCTATATAGTAGTCCCCTCATGGGTTATGATGGATGGGATCCTATCACAAATATTAATAATCTCCCATCTCAAACTCCATTTATTGAACTAATGTGTAATTATCCACATCATCAAAACCACCTTATGAAAATCCTCTTTGAAATGAACATCCCTCTACCTCACCCAAAAGGAAATGAAGCTACCTTATTTGGGTCAGAAGATACCATTTTATAATAGTATGAAGAGATGTCTATACATACTGATGAATTAATGGATAATTCTCTCTCTTAAATTCCTCATTACTTTTATGATCCATATGATATTATACTTCATGAAGATGATCCTCCCCTCTTTATATTCATCCAAATTGATGACATCCAATTCAAGTGTTCCTTGATTGACAAGGGTTCATGTACTTATGTTACCTCCCTCAACTTCATCAAAACCCTTAAATATTCTAAATGTAATCTTTAGTCAAAATGTAACATGTGTAAAAGTTATTACTAAAGTAAAATTCATCCCTTAGGTTATGTGTGGCTCCCTATCACCATCCCACCTTTAACTATTAGATTTAAGGTTATGACCTTCAAGTTTTCTCTCTCCTATAATATCTTGCTTGGCAAGTTGTGGACTCATTGCATATGGGTTATCACCTCTTTTACCTATAAATGTATCAAGTTCCCTCACAATTTGTAATCTATAGGATTAAATGTGAAACTAACCCTTATAATTTTGAACAATTCTAAGACTATGGTGTATTAATAATTACAACCCTTGAACCTTCATCAAGTGTTCCATTTCAAGAATCCTAGTGCTTTAATTTCCCTATCAACTCTATATGAGGTTACCATGGTCACCCTAAAATCATGAATATACCACCTACCCTCTTAAATTCTAATGAAAATGAGCCTAATTAAATCAACCTTAAGATAAAAAATTATAATCTCTCTCCTCATCTCATTTCCCAACTTTCACCTTCTGTGAAGCCATGTTCCTATCAACCACCTAGTGATGATATACCCATAGTATTAACTAAGACTTGACACTCTAGTCATCATGCCACCTCTAATGAAAATTCCATCCCTAATTGTGTAATTGATCTTCATACACCTGATTATTATGATGGTTATACCTTAGATAACCCATTTATAGGAGGTCTTTTTTAGGCTCATGATGATGAGATCTTTCATTATCATTCTTCTTTTTTTCAATCTTTATGTTTATCTTATCACATTATAAATTATATAGTTCCTAATTTTAGCATTATTATTATTTTTCAAAGGGTAGTGATGGTGAACACACCTTCAAATTTTTAATAACCTCTTAGGATAATGCTTATAGATCATGTTATGACTGGTCCCTATCACTTCTCTAGATATTAGGATCCCTATATCCAACTTGACCTTGAGATGATTTCTATCATCCTTCACTCCTATATGCATCTTGATCCTCCCTCAATTGAGCCTAGTTTGGATCTTATTCCCACTCTCCCTTTAGTTGATTCTCTTCCTACTTATGATCTCATTTATCCTTCAGTTAAATCTCAGACAGTCTCTCCACCAGCCCTACCTCCCCTTAGTAGTGGCCTAATTGCTTTAACACATCTTTATCCTTTTCACACCCAATGGGATGATTATCCATATTTTGACATTCATAGATTCACTAATCGTTAGTCTAGATATTGTAAATTATAACTTCATTTCCTATATTTTCATTTCACTCCCTCTATTAGTACACCCATAAAGTCTACTAACAAGTATATTTATTACTTCCATAACATAAATAATCATTAGTCCACTCATTATCATAAGCTTTGAAAATATATAAACACCTTGAATCCTACTCTTCCTCAACCTAAAAATAAGGATCTACTTTCCCTAAAAGTATTACCTAAGTATATTCCTAAATAAGGGGAGGTCTATTATCCATGGCACCAATGAGGTACCCATAACATCAAACATTTTTGTATCCTACAAAAACATATCTAGGATCACCTTATGACTATTCTTGCACCTAATATCTCTCTTAATATAGGTCACCCACACAATAAGGACCCCCTTCTTCCCTTGTGCTTCCCCACTTGTGGCCATTTCTTCCCCTATGGTTCCTCCACATGTGGATCCTCCTTTACCTTTAGCCCCTTCTTTTCTAGTGACTCTTTCATGTCCCATAGATTCCACTCCTATTCCTTCTCTTCAATATCCCATGAATGATGGACCTAATGAGCACAATACTTTAGATATTCCTACATTTTATATCAAGGAGATTCAATGAGAAGTATTCTCCCAATTTTATTTAAAGATCGATAAGACCCTCATTACAATTAGATTCCATCTTCATATATATATTTATCAGATGTTATGGAATATGTTTGTGGATAAATTTACCATTATTTATAAACACAACATGGTGTTCCTTCACTTTATTCTTAATTTTAGATTAGTTGTGTGATCCAAGTTTATATTTATTTACTTTATATCATCTAACACTATGTCAAATTTTCATCTATCTTATATAGTTATTTATATCTCACATTCTATGTTATCTATGGTATAATTTTATTATCTTATGATATCTTATGATTATTTTCATAACTACATGATTTTTCTCCTTATGAGCTCATTTATTTCTATGGATATCTTATCTCTTTTCTCATGATTATTTGCTACCTTATCTCTATAACATAGATAATAATTATTATAACTTGGTTATATAAACCTTGCTACCCTTAGTCATTACTTATATACCTTGTGATTAGTTAGCAAAAAAATCATCTCATTATAATCTCATTTCACCAGTCCATCTTGGATCTCATTATTTCCTTTCACAAACTAAGCATATTGTTTTATCTATTTTGGGAATATCATATTCCTATTCCTAATTTAGTTAAGGGTCTAAGTTAATTAAACTAGTAAAAAATATTTAAATAAATAAAATAACAATTTATATAAATTAATTTTGACTTGAACCTTTCTAAAAATAGTAATAAATGTGGAGAAAATTAGACTTAATTTGAAATAGATTAAGATGGTTGAGATAGGGTCTAGAATTTGCTATACAGGATTGGGATAGTGTAGCAAATCAGGATATAGCCTTTGTCTCATAAAAGGATAATATCATTAAAATAAGACTCCTTAGGGTCTATCACTATAGTCCTCTTCTAACATTGTTGTCCTTAAGGATTGAGCTTTCTAGGTTTTGTTCATTGTCTTTATGTGAGCCTGTCTATGAAATTTTAGATGCTAGATGTCTATGGAACTCCCTGTAGAGATCATTTAGTCTTCAAATCCTAAACTCCATGATGTTTTGACAAACTTTGAGAAATAAGGGGGGATAGTTTGTGTAATATTTATTGAATGTGTATCAATGCCCTTTGTGTGGGCATGCTACATACATACCAATAATCTAAAGAGGGATAAAGTTATATGTAGTTCTTCCACTTGATGTGCTTTGTGTAATAATGTGTATGAAGATGGAAAATGATAAATATAGGTGTTCTTGAGTTAGCTATGGGATGATGTAAGGATTTTAATAAGCTTATGGATATATTGGATGGATATATGTAGAGAATAGGGAAATATACCTGAGTAGTCTTGCATATATTCTTGCTTTCTTTGTGATATTTTCCAACCCCTTCTAAATGAATTTTGAATGGGATTTTATAGAGATCTATTAGTCATGGCTTGAATGTATTCATGTTAGGATAACAAGAAGAAGGATAGGAACTAGAAGGAAATGATTGTTGGAGCTAAAAATACATTTTGATAGGAGTGTTGGAAATAGACACCCTAGGGTCTGGTGCTATATTACAAGTTGGGAATTATTTTATTGAGGGTACAAGACCTAGGGGGGTTGATTTGTCATGGTAAAAAATACTTGGAGGAAGTGTAATCACTATTTAGAAGGATATGGATGACTAGGAATTAATTAAAAGGTACCTAGGAGAGTCATGAGAGTAATCTAGAGGGGCCTATAGGTTAGGTGTCATAAGCCACACTCAAGTTAAACAATTTCAAAATTTATATGAATACATTCCCCCCTTATTCTAGTGATAAAACAAAGAAAAATAATAGGATAAAATAAAAATAGAAAGCATACCTAAACTTACCTACAAGGGTGAAGCTCATAAATTTGTGTGATGTTGGTGTGCATAAATAGAGCATGCTATGAAGTGTAAATATAAAATAGAAAACAAAGAATAAATTAGTTATTACTAGATATGCTATATCTGAGATAATAACATACAAACTTGGGTAAGAGAGAGAGGAAGAGAAAGGAATGAATACACCGCACCTGATATGTGAACCAATACAAAACTTATTATGATGCTGAGTAATGTTGGATATGTGTTATACCAAGATTAATATCATGAATAGAGTTGAGTTCTCAATTCCTTGAGAGTGGCTCAAGAATGTAAAGTCTAGCCCTTTGGCTCCATCATCACCCACTAAGTGAAGCTATGTGATCAAGCATGTGGTAATCTATTTGGACTATGTGTCTAATCCCTCTGAGTAGGTGGCTCGAGAATATAAAGGTTAGCTAGTCCTTTGGATCCATTATTACCCCATAAAGTGAATATATAAATTGATACCAGTATAAATGTGTGTCAAGTGATATGGATCCTAAATCCTATTAATTTACTATAATCTAACAATATATCATGGATAGCCAAATCTTTATTAGAAATTAGGTCAATCTTGGCTAACTCAAAAAAAGGTGGAGATTAGGCTTGTATGAAATCCACTCTAAAACTAGGCAATAGGCTTATGTGGAAGCCACATAGAAATGTGGATATTAGGCTTGTATGAAAGCTACTCTAAAATGATGTCAACTACCTACAGATAAAATAAGACACACAACTACTGAGAATACCTAGGTAATATACTAAACTTAGAAAGAAGAGAAGTCAAATGTACTGAGCACATTGCCCCCAATCATTGGTGTCTAAAACATGGATTTTGATCTAGAAGTTATATCAACTACATAATTTAAAACTAAAAGAGATATCCATCATGCCATGAATAATGCCCCCTATATCTAGATTCTCTAAGAAAAATTATACTGAAACTACTAATTTTGAACTAAATTGTTGCTAATAAAACTGTAACTATACTTATTTTTCTATCTATTTTTGGAAAATCTAGTTTTTTTGGTGTTTAGTTAGGAGCACTAAAATTAGACACCCTATTGTCTAATGCTATAGTCTAATCTTGAAACTATTTTACTGAGTTGATTCTGATGACTATTCTATTATTGACACTATTTTCTTGGTCTATTATGTCTAGTGTAAAGTCTGGATACTATTTTAGGTGTTTTGAAAGCTAATTTTTTTATTGGTAAGAGCTTTGATCTTTGTGATAAAACTCTTGTTTGTTTCCCCCTCTTCTAAGGATAGGAATGAAGACCCTACAGTGACTACCCTTAGAAGAAAGAGCCCTATAAGTGTGTTATGCTAAAAAATACTTGATATAGCAATGATAATCAACAAAATATCTCAAGATATAGCATGGTTTGTAATGGATATTGTTAGATCAATAAGGCAATGCCTAAATAGATATAATAATTTAATATCATGTGTAATATAATAAACTATAATTATAAGTATGGTTAGTTTTTAGTTTTTAGTTTTCAAAGAGGGATGGAGCATGATGGCCATCATTGCATCTAAAAAATCAAGATAATGCATGATGTGGATCATGGCATTGAAAACAATTGAAAATTAATCAAACAACAAGCACACAAGGCAAGAAGTAAAAATCATACAAGAGTGGATAAGGGGCCAAGCAAATAAGGGACATGGGAACATCTCACTCAAACTAGGAATCAAGCATACAAGGTATGTTTAAATACCACATACACATACAATTAGAAACAAGCAAGAGTACAGACAAAGGACATTGGTAAATGTCCTAAGGCACACACAAGAATAAAAGCAAAGGACATTGATAAATGTCTTAAGGCACATACAAGATATAAAATAGGACTTGAGAAATACAATCACATCTAGATATGTAAATAAATAAAGTAAAGTATGTAAATGTTAGAAATACTATTGTATATAACTAATCAAAGCAAGAAGTGAAAGTATATAAGACTTGGAGTATAAGACTATGTATATGCTAAGAAATACATAAGTGTTATATACAAGTGAAATGTCAATAGAGTAATCTATGTAATCTAGTAAATAATGTACATCAACATGATAACTAGAGCGTGTGTTGTAGGAATAACATAACCTAGATGGTGTAGTCATGTAGAAGATGTCCCCCAGTGGGTAGTTATATTTATTTATGCCTTGAATGTATGAGTAGGATTACCCCTCAATGGGTAGGTGAAGAAATTAAGGATCTAGATGTCACTGCATACACTCAAAGATGATCAAGTGAATCATGGTAATGTAGAAAAATTGACAAACAATATCATAAAATAATAGAATGTAAGTTTATCATAGTAGTGGAAATGTAAAACATGTATGATGCATACAATTGAAATATTTTTGTGTTTTTGAATGATTTGAATGTTTTTTGGATTTTTGATATTTTGTATTGTTTTTGGATTTTGATATTTGAATGTTTTTATATTTTGATATGAACTATGTATAATCAATCATGAGGAGACTATGTATAATAAATATTGATAAACTATGTACAAGTAATCAAAAAGAAACTATGTAAAAGTAAGGCTGAGAAGAGATGATACTAACTAATGAGTCTCATGGGAAACTCCCTATCATGGTGTCTTATATTGAATAAATGAATCATGCATGATTATTAAGCATGATTAAATGACTATAAGTATGATTTTGAATATTTAGATTCATTGTCGATATCTTGGAAATCATAATAACATGTATTGTTTCACTCATCATTATCATCTTGATTTTGAACCAATGGAATTCTAGTGTTTACTTTTATTGTATCTAGATATTTTCTTTTAATAAATTGTGTTTTTGAATGATTTGCCTTAGGATGTTCAATAAATCTCAAACCTTGGTGATAAACATTATCAACTGCTAGAATAGTAGTGATGCCTTGAGCATGTTGCCCAACCCTTGACATTGATAATAAAATGGTTGTAGATATTTTTGACCAAACCCATACTACTTTGAAATTTGAGCCTTGTTTTGGAGAGGTATATTTTCATTTTTTTTGTTTTACCTATTCTTTTTGTACTTTTTATTTCTCTAATTTTGCTTTTTAATCCTTTTGTTGTTCTAAGTTATGCTTTGGTAACCGCTTTTGTATTGTTTCTAAATTTGACCCTTTGTGAATGTGTTCTTGTGTCACTATGGATTGCTTGACTAATTTACCTTGTATAGGGTCCTCATTACTAATTATCTATTGTATATGTTTATGCAATGTCAAACATGAATCTACGTGATGCCCATACATTTTATGATATGCACAATAATATTTGGATCTTCTCATTGAATGTGGAGGAGGTAGTTTGATCAAATTAGATTTAATTATTTATCTTAGTACTTTACTTGATTTATTATTTGATCTTTGAATGCTTTTTAAATCACTAGCTATAGAGTTACATTGTTGTGATTTATTGTTTTGATATGTAACATTACTTGCAACCAATTGACTAGGTGAAGGTGCATATACATGATTGGCACTAGGATGCCTTTGAGGCTTTTGTATTATAATATAATTTTCTAATGTTATGATCTTGTCATGTAATAACTGATTTTGAATTTGTAAATCTAAAATTAACTTGATCATACTAGTGATTTGATCCCTTAGAGTCTCACAAGTGTAAACCATAGTTACTTCTAATTGAATATGTAAGCAAATATGTTGAAGAGGGTTTGGAGAAGACATAAGTTAAATGTATGCATTAGGAATAGTAGTATATTCTACCTCACCTTCTGGAGGGGTGATAGCATGGACTTGGTTAGAGGGAAAGTAGTTATCACCCTCTTGGGGGAGAGGAGGCCCGAAGGGAATTATTTCTTGTGCATAAGATATGACATTGAAACTTGACATGTGGTTGTTAGCATATGTAATAAATCCTATAAGTATGTAATAAATTTATTCTTAATTAAATTATACATAATAGAGAGATAGCATGTTAAAGAGTTATATGCATCTAGGTAGAAACCATGTATGTGGAATGAAATGCATGTAGTTATAATTATAATTTGTATAGAAATATGATTATAAATAGCATTCCACATGAGAGATAACAAGAAAGGGATAGAGAGTATGTAATTTTGTACTAATGTATTAAAAGTTTTTATTTGTAACATGATATTTCTAACATGTTTAGCAAGATAGAATTAAAAAGTATTCCACATGAGAGATAACAAGTTTGGGATAGAAACCATGGAATTATGCATTAATGCATAAAGAACTTTGACATGTGTTATGACATTTCTAATGCATTTATCATGATAAACTTGAAAAAAATTCCATATGAGAGATATAAATAAATGGATAGAAAGCATGAATTGGTGCATGGATGCATAAGAAACTTTGATATGTGTTATGATATTTATAATGTATTTAGCATGATAAACTTGATTTTTTTTTCATATGAGAGGTAGAAAGTAAGTAATGAAACCTTGTATTAAAGACAAGAAAACATTGCTTTAAAGGAGAGGGATCATATAATGTGTAACAATAATTTTCTTAATATCATCCCATATTATAAAAAATGAGATTGAAATGAAAATAATAAAGCTTTGTACTAACATATGTTAAACCTCATCATTCATGTACATGATAGGACCGAGTATGGTTTGCTTATTATTTGAAAAAAATGCAAGAAATATGTGTAAATAAGTGAGATCTATTTTTATTTTTATGTGAAATCTGATTTGGATGTAAGGTGATACTTCAAGAGCAAAGGGACCTAGTATATGCAACTAGGGTTTGAAATAAATGATTTTCAAAATTACTATATAAATTTTGAAAAATGAAATGTAAAATTTTGATTTAAGTATTTAGGAAAAATCTATACACACACACACACACACAAAAAAAAATAAATACTGGGACCTAGTATAGGCAACTAGGATTTGAAAGAAATAATTTTTAAAATAACTATAGAATTTTGAAAATTAAAGCACTTTTTTAATTTAAATATGTGGGTAAATAATCAAAAAAATATTGGAAAATTCTTGATTTAAAGGGACCTAGTATATGCAACTAGGGTTTGGAAGAAAAAGATTTTTTAAAAATTACTGTGGAATTTCAAAATTTGATGCTAATTTTTTATTTAAATTGTAGGTAAAAAATCAAAAAAATATTAGAAAAATCAGCAAGGAATTTACCCTAGGGTTTCTAGGTTTTTATGTACAAATGAATTAAGTTAGGTTCACCAAATGTTTTATCCATTTTTGGAATATTTGAGTCTTATTCCTAATTTAGTTAAGGGTCTAAGTTAATTAAACTAGTAAATAATATTACAATAATTAAGCTACTGATTTGTATAATTTAATTATAATTTAAACCTTTCTAAAAATAGTAATAAATGTGGAGAAAATAAGACTTAGTTAGAAATAGACTGAGATGACTGAGACAGGGTCTAGTATTTGTTGTACAGGACTAGGATAGTGTCATAAATCAAGATCTAGAATTCATTTCATGAAAGGATAGGAGCATCAAAATAGGAAACCCTAGGGTTTGATGCTAAAGTCCTATTCTATCGTTATTATCCTCAGGGCCTAAGCTTTTTAGGTTTTGTTTGATGTCTTTGTGTGAGCATACCTATAAAATTTTGGATGCTAGATGTCTATAGAAATCTTTGTAGAGCTGATTTAGTCTTCAAACCTTAGACTCAATGATGTTTTGACAAACTTTGAGAAAGAAGGTGGGTTAGTTTGTATAATATGTATTGAATGTGTATCCACACCCCTTGTGTGGGCATGATACCTACATACCAATACTCTGAAGAGGGATCAAGCCATATGTGGTTCTCCCACTTGATGTGCTTTGTGAAATAGTGTTATGAGGATGAAAAAATGATAAACTATGTGTGTTTGAGGTAGCTAGGGACTGGTGTGAGGATTTAGACATGCTTATAACTATATTGGTTAGCTATATATAGAGAATAGGGAGATTTGCCTTAGTGTGTATGAAGATGAAAAATGATAAAACTAGGTGTGCTTGAGGTGGCTAGGGGTTAATGTAAGGATTTGAATAAGCTTGTGTCTATATTAGATGGTTTTATGTAGAGAATAGTTAAATATGCTTGAGTATGATTTCTTGTATTCTTTCTTTCTTTATGATGTTTTCCAACCCCTTCTAAATGAACTTTGAATGGAATTTTATAGAGATATATTGGTCATGGGTTGAATGTATTCATGTTAGGCTGATAAGAAGAAGGATAGGAATAAAAAATAAATGACCATTGGAGCTAAAAATGCACTTGGATAGGAGTGCTAGAAATGGACACCCTAGGGTCTGATGTTATAGTCCAAGTTGGGCACTATTGTTTTGAGTGTATTTGACCTGGGGGGATAAATTTGTCATGGGAAAATCTACCTAGAGGAAGTGAAATCACTATATGAAAGGCTATAGATGACTGGGACTCAATGAAAAGTTTCCTAATAGGGTCATGAGAGCAAGCAAAAGGGATCTATGGGTTGGGTATCATAAGCCACACTCAATTTACCAGTTTTCACATTTTATATGAGTACACATACACATGGTTGAAGCTTTAGATAACATGTTGGTTCATAAGTAAGATTATGTTTTAGTTAGTCATGTATTTGGATACTCAACTTATTTTAAGCCAAGGTCTAAATCTCATATGTGTGTATCACTCTCATGATTGATTATTCTAGGTCTGTATTAGGGAGGAATCTTAAAATCCATAAAAAATTAAAATCCAAATGATTTTAACAAAAGGCCATGATACAAAATGCAACATTAAAAATTCTAAAAGTCCAAGTCACACTAAAAGACATGATTCCAATCACATATCATTTTTCCAATTGAATCTCAAACTCCATAGTTGGCCTCATGATAGAGTTGAGGTCCCTTCGGGTGCAATAGGCTAGTAGATTATAAAATAAGAATAAAAAACAAATCTTTTAGTGCTACCTAATTTCTCACACAAGTACCCAGTCTTCATAGTGGACCAATGGTCTGTAAGAGGTCCTAAGGAATAGGGAACATGTTGTGGGAAGGTAGGTCCATTTTATTGATCCTTTTTCAAAACAACCAACATGAGTCAATCTTTATCTATCTTTGTGTTTACTGTGAATGGGTATTCTTTGTATATTGATGGTCACTAGTCACTTAGTGTCTTTATATGTCCTGAATATGCCTCATTTTCCTAAGGTCTTCTTATAGATTCATATGTTATGCTTTTTACATTTCCTTTTTCATTTCCCATAATTTTAATATTTCCCCTTAAGAAATATTGTTTTGTTCACTAATCACACCCCCCATAGGGATTCCATTTATGAGTTATAGTGTAAGACCTTGGAGGGGAACAGGGCTTCCTCAAAAATTACCAAATTATCATTCCAAACATCCCATTTAACATATTTTTCCTATTATTTCCACCTCATTGGTGCTCCCTTTATGATTTGCAGTGTAACACCATGGATAAGGCATGGCCTTCTTCACAAAAATTTCCAATACCCAAGTAACAATAAAATTATGTGTCAAATTTGAGATAAGTTGTGATTGATCATGAGTTACATGTCATTGACATGATTCCCATATTTATATAGTATATTTATGCTTACTTCATTGATCTTTCATTTGTATCTTCTTATTTTTTGATTGCATTTAATAATACAACCATGTTTCTTAAGTTTTTCATACTTCCCATCTTGAATTAGTATGATCAATTTAAGTTCATTTTTTCAATTTTATTTCTAATTTATACTTTCCAACATGAATTAATATGACTGATTGATTGAATTAATTATTTTTTTATACCAATTTTCTTTCATGCAATTTCTATTTTATTACATTACTTTCATAGTTCACAATGTGATATAGTGTGATTTTACTTGTTTTAATTTGGTACAAATATTTTTCATGGTTTAAAAACATTTTTTAGCATTTTTATCATCTTTGGTTTATTATACTTAGTCATCTTTTGTTATTACACATGTCCCATCATAATATAGTGTGTAGTAATTTATTTTTGGTTAATTATACTTTTCCAAGTCTTTTTTTGCCCTTTTCTTTTTAACCCTACATGTGTATCACATAATGATAGAAAAGAAAACACTCAACATATATTTCCCATATTATATATAAAAAAATTAAAATACATGTGGTAAAAAGTGTGATCTATGAATTTGACTCAAGAGAGGATGGCTAATATGGTGTTAGTTCCAAAATGAAAGTAAAATGAAATAAACACACTAATAGCATAACATCTCTAGGCCTAAACACTAGGGATATCTTAGTTAACAAAATAAAATGACAATCACAACTAAAAATCAAGGAATCAAACACAATAATTCCTTCACCTTCCTTGGATGCTCCAAATGCCTTTGCAGTAGTGGCTTGCTTGGCTTGTGCTCATGAAGTCCTTAGCAATGGAAGCTTGGATACCTCCATCTCTCCTTGACAGCATTAGATTATGGCTTGGATTGGATTAGAATAAATTTAGAATGGTAAAAATAGTTGTATGAAGATTTTGGAACTAATATTTCATTATAAATTTGCACAAATTAAGCTTAGAAATGATGTTGTGAGGCCTCATATTTATAGATTTTTAGAGTTGATCAGAAAAACCTCAACTATCCATCTCAAGATTGAGATGTGTCATTGAGGATTAATTAAATTTTTTGAATTAATTTTTTAATTATCCTAATCATGACAATGGAAGAATGGGAAATTAAAAGGCATGGAAGGCATTGATGAGGCATGAAAGGCATGAATCCTGATATTTGTGTCATTTATGGCCTAAGGATGTCTTCCCAAGAAATGAGGTCACTTGATGATGCATTTATTCAATATTCATTTCCAAAATAAATTATTAAACAAGTTTATATGGAATTCTTGATTAGGCCTTGATTTGGGTTAATTAGCTCTTAAACATGATTAAGCACTTTTGTGCACAAATTGCTCAAATTGATTAGAACACCTTGTTATTGGTCCTAAATTTTATTAGATTATAATTATAAGTCACTATCAGATGAATTGGATGCATATTCCCATTTAGTATGTTTTCAATAAAAAATAAAAAGGCATGAGTCTTGTGTAAAATATTTGATAGGAAGGAGCAGTCTAGAGCACACATGTGCAAATTTGTCACTTTGACTCAAAATGAAATGATCAAAGTTAGCTGGCCCATAAATTGCATTACCCCATTTAGGGATGCCTTAGCCAAAATTAATACTTTAATATGTCAATTTCACATCATTTAACATCTTTTAGTGTTTTTAGGCCAAATTATGCATTTTGGGTGGAAATGGCCAAAAGCCTGATTAGAGGTTATTGGTAGCCAATTTTAGGTGTCTATAGCTTGCCCTTATTTGGGAAGGAATTTAAAGATATAATCATAGTAATTTCTTCTCAAATAATGAAAAGGTCATGTATGCCTACAACTATAATGATGATAAACTAACTATATGATTCCCCCTCCAGGGAATGGTTATCACAAGCAGGTCAACAAATGGTCCCTTGAAAAGAAAGAAGTGAAATGAGGGGACTAAAGAAAGGAAAGATGATGGGGTGAAAATACAATGATATTGAAAAATTAGTCAAAAATCATTTAGAATTTAAGTGGAATGGTGCACAATGGTTTTCCCAAAGGTGGTTATAAGCATTGTACCTTGATAGTGGCAATGTGGTATGATAACACAATGATTTGCCCAAAGGCAATTATAATCATTGAGAAGATGAAGCTACCCCAGTTAAGATAGAAAAATAAGAGAATAACATTTCCCTATATAGGCAAAAAAATTAAAGTGGTGAAAACACAATGATTTTCCCAAAGGTGGTTATAATCATTAAGAAATGTAGGTGAAATGGTGTGTAATGATTTAACTATAGGCGGTTATAATTATTGGACCCCGGTTATGGAAAACATGATAAACTAAGTTGAGGATGATGATAACTTGAAATATAGGGTAATTATGAGTTGGAACAACCTACTAGTAGGGAGATGCTCATCTAAACTAATAAAGTTTGAAATTTTTTCATGGTCAATTACTCTATTTGGGATATGATTGTAAGTGGAATCAGGGTGTCGGTGTTGAAGAGATGCCACCATTGCTGAATAGACTTATTAAAACTTAGGCTTGTTTTAGAATGTAATGGTAGGATTTATGATATAACACCATAAATCATTAGCCAAAATATGCATAAGGACTGACTCTGACAATCTAATAGTCAATAGAAAACAATGCACCAATGATAGAAACCATGATGACAATGTATACATATGAATATGGATGGATTTGAGTATAAGTGTGGGAAAAGGATCACCCAATGAACATAGAAACTAAATCAAGGAAATAGTGTCAAAATTAAAGAAATAAATAGACAAATAAATAAAATAAATAAATAAATAATGCAAAAGAAACCCTACGAACATTGCCCCTAGAAAATAGGCAACAACTTAACAAATGAACAAAAATGGGGGAATAGAAGAAAAGGAAGGGGAAAGCTGAGCTATATCCATATATACAAGTCAAGTGGACACTGCCTACATAGTTACATGGATGTAATATCCAATAAAAAACTTTAGGCCAAATGTAGTTCTCTTAGGGAATGGGAAGAATGTGACAACTGAGGAAAAAAATAGAATGGATTTGATAGAAGAATAGAAATGGTCTTGAAAAATGGCAAGTGCATGAGAGAAAAAGGCAAAGAAGGATGGGCAAACTAAATGACAAGTGATTTTCTTGTAACTTAGTAAGGGTTCCCAGAATCCTTAATGCAAATAAGTCATCAATCTTTTTATTCTTTTCTAGTTATTTTTCAAATGTTTTTGGAATTGTTTTGGGGTATCTCAACTCAATTGAGAATGAAGAGACACTAAATGGTTCAAGCTCATAAAATGGTGAGAATGAGGCTTAGGTTTCTCACAAAAAATGAGAGAATGGCTTAGGTTACTCAAAAATAGTGAGAGCATGGGGAAAAGAGTGACTGAGCTAACCACAACAAGTATTAAGTATTGCCTACATATTCCCAAAGTAGGACCTCAAGTCACTATAGTTCCACTATTTCAGTGGAGGAATTCGACTAGTACGACAACGAGTTTAAATAAAATAGGCATAGTTGGTAAAAAGACACGATATGGCATATAAAGTGGTAAGTTGGTATATCAAGGCTTAGTGTTACCCCTAGTTTTACCATAAGCAACTATAATTAGGACAAAATAGCATAGATTAATGGTACTAATTTTCCCAAAAGGTGGTTATAATTAATAGCAATATTGGTGGAGGACTAACAAATGAAGGATGCAACTACTACAAGTTATGTCACTTTATCCCAAGATACATTTCCTATCTAAAATACTTGAACTAATTGATAAACAAATTTGATACCTTGATGCTGAAACTACATAATGAATGATAAAAACCAAGGTCAAATAGGCTAGGCTTTAGAACACACTCAATCGATAGGTTAGAAATAGAAATTAGATATAAGAAAGAGGATGACTAAGGGAAGTAGGTGTATAAAGAATAATAGTGATAAAATGGTATAATTGAAATGGTCCTTATAGATAATACACCTTAGAATTCAAGCATAGTACCACTTGAGATGAATAATATTCACTGGCTTTGGAAGTTCATCACCATCTAGTGTGGCAAGCTTGTATGCTCCTGATCCATAATCTATAGTGATGATGATAGGCCTTATCCAGTTTGGTTTGAATTTCCCTTTATGTTTCTTCTTGATTATGGTATTCTTTTGATTTTATTTAAGAATAAGATCACCAAGTTTAAATGTTCTATACTTCACACACTAATTATAGTGGCCTTTGAGTTGATTCTGATATACTTGAATATTGTTGAGCATAGCTATGAATTTTTCATCAAGTAGATCCAGCTCTTGCAAGTGAGCTACTCGATAGTCATGATCATCCAAGACATGCTTAAATGAGATACATAGTGAAGGAAACTTGACCTCAATGGGAAGGATGGATTCAGTACCATAAACAAGTGAGTGTGGAGTGGCTCTTATGGGGGTACAATGATTGGTATGGTATGCCTAAAGAGTAGGGAATATTTGGAGGTGTCAATCATGATTGGCATCATTAACAATATTTTTAAGAATGTTGACAATGGTTTTGTTGGATGCTTCATCTTGGCCATTACCTTGAGGGTAATATGCTATAGAAAATTTTTGGGTGATGTATTCATTACATAAATGGTCTACATCTTTGTTCTTGAATGATCCTCCATTATCAAATATAATTTCAGAGGGGATACCATAGTGTTAGATGAGATGGTTGAAAATGAGTTTAGAAATTTGATTTCCAATCACATAAGTGAGGGATATAGCTTCAACCTAATTAGTGAAATATTCAATGGTGGTAAGGATATGTTTATGGCCATCAGATGAAGTGGGGTTAATCTTCCCAATGAGGTCAAGTCCCCATGTAGAAAATGACCATGGTATCAACATTAGTTTTAGAGTTTTTGTTGGGGCATGAATAAAATTATCATTCTATTCACATTTGTCACATTTCTTTACATATGCAGTGGCATCTGCATCTATTGTGGACTAATAATAACAAGTACATAAGATATTTTTGGATAGGACTACCCTACTAGAATTGGCTCCACATACTCTTTCATGAACTTCTCTTAATTCTAGTGTAGACTCTACAAAATTTAAATAATGAAGTAGAGTTCCATCAAAACTATGATGGTAAAGAGTGGATCCAAGTAAAGTATAATGAGTGGAATGATGAATGAAGGATTTGGTTTGTTTTTGAGAAAGGTTAGGTGTCAGAACTTGGTCATTAAGGTAGTTATAAAGTTCTAAGTACCATATAGAATTAGGACCAATAATATCATTAATCATGGTAATGATTGAAGGTTCATGAGTTGGTGCTGAAAAATTCTCGATGAGGAACTGATACTCTTTAGCTTTATCTATTTGTCGAATTAGAGAGCTAATAGTAGCCATAGCATCTACAATTCTATTACTAGCCCTTGATATATACTTAAACTAAATGTTGGAAATTTGCTTTTTAAGAGTGTCAACCATGGCTTTATATGGAACTAACTTGTTATCTTTGGTCTAAAAATGATTTGTGACCTGATTGGTGATTAACTAAGAATCACCATAAAATTAAAAATGAGATATATTCCAATGCATTGCTTGTCAAATTCCTACAATAAGTGCTTCATACTTGACCATGTTGTTTATATAAGGAAAGATAATTTTGAATGATTTAGGGATTATATCCCCCTATGGTGTAATAAATAATAGGCCTACCTTTGATTCATGCATAGTGAATGAACCATCAAAATATAGCTTCCAGGGCTACTCATTAAGGGGTGTGTCCATGATGGTCATGATGGATTCATCAAGAAATTGAAATGTGAGTGGTTGGGTGTCTATGAGAGTGTTTCAACAAGTTGATCGACAAGAACTTATCCTTTTGATTGACATACTCTATGTCAAACTCACAAAGAATCATGATCCATTTATCCATTCTACCTTGCAAAGTCATTTTAGATAGTAGATACTTGAGTGGATATACTTTTGAAATGACCATAGTTTTACTATTCAACATATAATGATGTAGTTTCTAAGCTACAAAAACTATGGCTAGATAAGCTTTTTCAAAAGGTGCATAGTTATGTTCATATGTAACCAAGGTATAACTTAGGTAGTATACAACATGATCCTTTCCTTTGTCATCATGTTGAGCCAAAAGTGCCCTCAGAGCATGGTTGGTAGTTGATAAGTATAATAATAATGGCTTTCTTGGCATAGGAGGTAATAAAATAGGAAAATTGATAAGATAATCTTTAAGTTATTGAAAAGTTATTTGGTAGTGATCATCCTAATGGAATGTAACTCCTTTATTTAAAAGGTGTGTAAATGGATGGCACTTATCTATTAACTGAGAGATGAAACATTAGATTGATTGGATCTTACCTTGTAAACTATGGAGTTGTTTTAAATTGGTTGGTGGTGACATCTCAGTTATAGCATGGACTTTAGCTGGATCAACTTCAATACCTCTATGAGACATAATGAAGCCAAGTAATTTGTCTTAGGTTACACCAAACACACATATATTTGGATTTAGTTAGTCTTTGTACTCTCATAGTCTTTCAAATATCTTAGACAACACTATTGGATGGTCACCCTCATTTTGGATTTTTCTAATATGTCATCGACATAGTCTTCAATAATATCATACATCATATCATGGAATATGATAGTCATGTCCCTTTGATATGTATCTCTAGCATTATTAAGGATAAATGGCATCACTTGATAACAAAATGTTCCTCATGTAGTGGTGAACAATGTTTTATGCTAATCTTCTAATGATATTCTGATCTAATTATATCTTGAAAAACCATCCATAAGTGAAAGCATTTCATAACCTATCATGGAATCAATGATCATGTCAATATTAGGCAAGGGAAGATCATCTTTTAGAAAAGCTTTGTTGATGTCTCAAAAATAAGTACAAACTCTGTTTCCTTCAAGATTTTTACTAACAGGTACAACATTAGATATCCATTCAGAGTAGTCAATGGATCGGATACATCCTACTTGTAAGAGTTTTTCCAACTCTTTTTTTACCAATACAACAATGCAAGGATGCATCTTATGTAGCTTTTGTTTTAGTGGTTTAACATCAAGATTAACCACAAGGTGTTGTAGAACCAAGGTGGGGTCTAAACCTAGCATGTTAGAATAGGCCCATGAAAAAATATCCACAAACTCTCTCAGCAAAGATGCAAAGACATTGTATTCCTCCTTAGTGAGAGATGCTCCTAATTTTATCCATTTTAGGTCTAATTGAGACCCAATATTTACCTCTATTATATATTTGACTAGAAGGGTCAAACCATCTTCTAGGATAGTATGCAATTACAAGAATTGTTGGACTATGTCAAGGTCCTTTATTAGGACTTGCTCTTAAACTTCTCCTAGGCATGATGAATCTAAATCCCTTAATGGGAGATCTAGCCATGTAACAAAAATAGTAAAAAATTCTTGGAGAATTTAATCAAATACTTTTGTTACTCAGAATTGAACTTGGATCCACATGTAAGTTATTCATTGGTGGTCTCCTAGTCTAAATTCAAAGAAGAATGAATAGCCTTATGTAATAGTGCCTAAAATAGGTTTTATCCACTAGATTGGCCTTTATCTTTACTTTTTATTTGGTTAGAAAGTGCCTCAAATAGGTTTTCACTTTTGGACCTCAATGTTTTATTTATTTATTTTTGGTTAAAGGTATTCACTCACTCTCCAAAATAGGCTACAAGATCTAGTATGATTGAGAATCTTGATTTGTGATCTCCCAATAGAACATTGTCTCTAAGGCCTAAGAAATCATAAGATGCCTCATCATTATATAACTCATCAATCAACAAACTAGATTTTTGTTGGTCCCAATCTATCAGTTGGGGATAATATAATGGTAATGGATTGTGATGAATGGCTTGGGTAAGGGTACAAATGGCATTATTATCAAATGTGTTGGTTTAGCTAGGTTATCAAAGGTATGGCTATGATTGAACTATACTTCATTTTTGGCATCATCATCATTAGTCACTAGTGATAGAGTTTGAATAAGATATGTGGCGTCACCCCCAGGAAGTTTAAATCTAAGTCCATAAGGTCTTTCATACTTAGTCATGGAAATTGGCTTGATGGTTCCTTATTGATTTGGTCTAAGGCCTCTGCCTTCATAATTGTGATGCTCCATGATCCTATTGGGAATAGGACACTTTGAATTTTTAAACAATCAGCTTGGTCATCATTTTATAACCATGATTCATCCCCTTCAAAAGGGTTAGGTCCTAGGCCAAATGCTAGTAAAAATATGATAGGTCCCTTATATTTGTTCTTTTGTTGCCAATGCATATATAAGATGACCTTAGGTTGCCCAAAGGTTTTTGTATTTTGAGGAAGATTTTCAATATGAAATGTATCATGGGTCACATATTCTCCCAGTACATTATCTAAAATGGTGAAATGATTAGAAGATTTAGGAGGTGGCATGTGGGAAAGGGAATCCAAGGTGTTAGGATCTATGTAATTATCTAATGAAGAATTATTAAGTATAGTTTTTCCTCTATCTTGCTTGGAACTTAGATTCATACCGTACTGATAATTATAGGTTTGAAACTCAGCCTCAAGATGCTTGTAGTGCTCATATGGGTGTAAATCTCCTAGAATATTCACTTCCATCCCTGAGTGGGAAAACTTGATACATTGGTGCAGTTTTGATGAGACTTCATGAATCTCATATAACCAAGGCCTGCCTAGAAGCATGTTGTATGATAACTCAAGATCAAGACATGGAAAAGTGTATCATGGGTCAAAGGCCCAATGATAATTGGAAAACTAATGGTGCCTTATGACTCTCTTTCCTAATTATCATAGGATTTAATAGTTATTGTTTTTAGGTAGAGATCTGTCATTGTGTACCCAAGAAGCTTGATGAGCTTTAGAGACACTATGTTGAGGCCAAATCCATTGTCTATAAGAACACATTTCACATTATATCATTTGATACAAATTTCTATGTACAATGGGTTATTATTGAGTAGGTCAAAGGAAGACATATCACTTTCATTAAAAGTGACTTGTTGGGTTAGAGCTAGGTGTCCAACCAAAGCTTGAAATTTATTGGGGGATATGTCACTAATAACAGTGGATTAGGTCAAAAAATCTTTTAATATGTTTTTGTGGAATATTGACATTTGAAACAAATATAAAATAGAAATTTGTGCTAGTGTCTTCTACAATTATTCCACAATATCAAACTTTTTATCTTAATTAGTAGTGAATGGTTTATTCCAAGGTTGAATGGTCAGTTAGATGATAGGAAAAGTGGTGGATGGTTATGGGCTTGGGATAGTAATATTTGACCTCTAAGTTATGATTACACAATCAAGATTAAATACTAGACCATTATTGTTAATCAATGCTAGGAATGGTGTGGGACTAGACATGACAAGTATTAGTTGATGTCACACTTATAAGTGGTCATGTGTTAAGGATAAGTTGTCGCTATAAGATCCAAAAGGGGAAGTCCTAGTTTTCTAGTTTGCTTGTATGCACTCCTAGGTCAAAGAAGGATTATCCACATGATTTAGCTAAATATTATTGTTTATTAATGTTCTAGGTTGATTAGTGTTCATTCTGGGATTAATGGAGATGGTATTAATGTTACCCCCTATAATATGACGTACAACCCTATTGTAGTCATGTGTAACTACATGGTAGGTTTGTTTGTTGTTACCATTTTGACCTTGGTTTTGTCCATTATTCTATCATTATGGGTTATACTACTGATTTTATTGGTTCCACTGGTTTAACCTTTGATTTTGATACTATTGATTTTGTTGTTGCACTAACCATTATTGTTGTTACTGATTATTCTATTGATGTTGATTATTATGTTGAGGAAAGGGGTTTTGATAGATCCTAAGAGTTTAATTGGAAGTGAAATCACCATTATCAAATTTTATATACCCACTATCTAACATGTTCTTCATTAAATGCTTGATTTGGACATATCTTTTTAGATTATGCCTGTTGACCCAATGATAGTCATAGATTTTATTTTCACAGTACTAATCAGGATAATGAATACCTTGTGGATAATGCTTTGGTATAGGCCAAATAATTATATTAGTAGTAGCAATATTGTGAAATATAGATTCAATAGGTTCTCCTAGGTCACTAAAGACACGATGTGTAGGCATGGTTCTCTTAGGAGGAGGGGTTTTCAATGGTAAAGACTACTATATTTGTTGTGCTAGTCTTGGTTGTTACACTTGAAGAATTAGTTTAAGAGGTTTTTGTGTATGATTAAGCTTTAAAGGTGGTGAAAATTATGTCTACATAGTTTGGACATGATGAGATTTAGTTACTCCATTTCCCACAACATTCCTATTATGGTTTAATTGCTTTGATCTTTCATGGTTATTGGCCTATGTCAATTATGATGCTTGTGTTTGGATGGAATGTTGGTAATTTACATGATTGGTACCTTGATTTTGATTAGTTTAATTAAGCTTGATGACTCCTTTATTGATGAGCTCTCTCTCGATCAACAAACCTTTATCAATGATCTCTTTGAATGTATGTGCACATTGTAGTTACAGGTGATATGCTATCTCACTATGAAAATTTTTGGTAAACATAGTGGCTGATTGTTTATCTAGTAAAATATGGGTGAAATCGCTTGCAAGTGATCTCCATCATTGTAAATAACTCGTGAAACCTTCCTTGGCTTTTTTCTTTGCTTGTGTCAGGTCCACTAATGAAATCTCATGTTTGAGTTTATAGGAAAAGTGCTACACAAACTTATCAAAAATATCATAAAAATCCATTATTGAATTTTTGAGAAACTTCAAAAACCACTCCAAGGATTGTCCATCTAAGTTATTTGGAAACAACAACAAAAGGTATATGTCACTATATGCCACTAGTTGACATGTGACAAAGAATTCAGTCAAATGAGCCTTAGGATCACCTTTCCCTTTGTATTTATCAAATTTTGATGGTTCATATCCTAGAGGAAATGGTATCTACAAGTAATTCATGTTGAATGGATAGGAATATATGTCATCCAATTTAAAATTTTTGGTTTGTTTCCTAGCCTAAATTATAGCAATTGCATCCTTCATCTATTGTAATTCTTGGGATAGGAAACTAGATGGAATATTGGTTTGAGGGAGAATTTGGGTTTGGATAGATGGTTAGGAGGTCACAAGTGGAACACTTTTTCCAAGGTATGATGGAGATACCTATTGGGGTATATTGGTTTGGTTGGGTAATGGACCAAGATACACATGTTTATTGGGATGTACTTGAAATTGCACATTTGGTTGCATGATATTCTAGTTTGGGTTGGTGATAAAGGTTTAACCTAGGGGATTTTGTGGTTGGGATGGAGGGATATAATTATATTATAACTACTGTGGTTGAAAAGGGACATGCTACCAACTAATAAAACCTCATTGTTGAGTGGGAACTTGTGGACCAAGACCTTGTCTCTAGATTTGTGACATATTTTGAACCAATGGTTGTATAGTAGGTACCTAAGAAACATGAGGACCTCTTCATTGCATGAATCCCTATGAGGAAGTGAAAGTAGGTTTTAGATTAAACATCTATCATTGACCAATATTTTCATGTTGTTGACTAGTCATTACTTGGTTTTGGACTAGCATATTAGTCTATGACTGAAAAGGTATGTTTGTTGTTACTTGGTGGGGTGGAATATGTGTTTCCCTTGATTGAGGTGGAAATGTATTCATCTTTTATTGCATTGATATACTAGACTATGTCTACTATTGTGGTATACTATTCACTACCTATTGAGGGGGAATAAGATTCATCACATTTTGTCATTGAGGTGTGATATTGGCCATTATTTGATTACCTAACCTCATAGGTTGTATACTTGAGGAAGCAACTAGTTGAGGCTAGGGTATAAAAAATCCTATTCCTTGGTATGATGATCTACTCATGGGATTAACTATAGGCACATGTTTTTGGCTATTTTTTTATGCATTAGTACCACTTTGATCAAGATTTGATGTTATTTGCACATTGTCCACTACGTTTGGCTCACTATTCAGTGTAAAAGCCAAAGACACTTATTCAATAATTGGGATATGTATCAAGTTATCTATCAAAGTAGTTTGTATAAGTGGGTCAAAATTTAGATTCTCTTGTCTATTTAATTCCATCAACACTCCTATTAAAGGTACTAGGTCAATGAGGGGCTTACTTACCATGTTCATCTGATTAAAATCATGTGATATATTTAGATATGTTTGATATGTTGTTTGCATTTGGTTAAAGTGTTCTTCAATTTTGTTTTTGCTTCAATCAGATATATTAGGATCTTGGTACGTTATTTGGACTAAAGCCATAGGATTGCTAGAATAAGCCTATTGATCATAAATGATATTGTGGGGCACTCTTACTAGACTCGGTAAATTTTCATGAGGGAAGTCTGCTAGAAACTTGGCCCCTACCTATATGGCTCTAACCAAAATTTCATCCTTTTTTTTCTAAAAAATGTCTCACAAACAAAAATGGATCATACGTGGAAGTTGTATTGGTAGAATATGACTATTGAAGAACTGGCTCATCCACTGTGGGTATTGTATCTAGTTATTGCATAGTTTGCTCTTGGTTTTGTTATGTGTAGGTTGGTGTGTTATCTAAATAATTAGCTAATGGATCTTGGTCTTGTGCCCCTAATTGAGTATTATAAGAGGGATAAGAATCCATCTCATAAGCAATATTATCTATATAGGGGCCTTGCACCATTTCTTCCTATGTAACTACATTACTAATCTCTAGATTGTACATGAGTCCACTACGAGTGTAGGAATACATTCTAGGATCCATAGTCAATGCTTTGTGATAAAATTTCAAAGAGTTCTACAAACTCTTAAAAGGATGGAATCTAAAATAAATTATGCCTTCAACTTGGTCTAGATTTGTCAAAAGGATCAAAAAAATTTATGAAAAGATTTGTGAGGAAACAAGATAGCGTAAAATATCTAATGTTTCACTATTCAAAAAAAGATAAGTAAGTAAATGGACCAAAAAATTGAAATACCAAACTCTAAGGTTTAAGTGTTTAAAATCAGTCTAATCTAGGAATTTAAAAGTTGTTAGGTCTTCTGGCTAGACACAATGTCAAAATCTACGCTCAAACAAGGCATGTGCGAGGACTCTTGGCCAAATGACATCAAAATCTAGACTTTGAAAATAGATGAAAGTTTTAATCTAATGAATTTGAAGCACTAGGCATTCGATTCTTGGACATGAACTTGGTCAACTAGGTATAAGGTATGAAACAAAAGGCACTTTAACCATAATTTATTTTCTCACAAATAATGGTATAAAACTTGGTACTTTTGACAAATAGGCTAGACAAAGGCAAACAATATAACTGTGCTTTAGACAAGGATCAAAAGTACACTTGGTTTGGTCTAAAAAATTAGGAACAAAATTTGAAACTCTATGCAATAAGGTCTATGAAACAATATTTGAAATGTTTTGGGTAGCATAATGATGTTATACTACCCAAACAAGTGTGATAAAAAGGTTTACTTCAAATAATTTCTAAGGTAAAGATGTTTTCCTACAATTTTAGCAACATAATAATACCTTTCTTGACTTAAAATGTTATGGTGTATATATTTAAAGTGCAAGTGTTTAGCACAAAATGGCTTAAGTCTATCAAGTTATGATAATAATTATGAGTCTTAAACAACCTTCAATCTAAATTGGAAATTAAACCTAAGTTCCCTCAAGTTTAGTGAAAATGGTGAACCCACTTAATACATCAACCCTATGAACTTGTAAAGGTGTAATTTTGAATTTAAATTATAAGTGAAGGACTTAAACAACTTTGGTAAAGGTCTAGACTCAATTGGGCAACATAACTATGCCAAAGTGGATTATATGAATCTCAATCTTTTGATGAACTTTGAGCAAGCCAAATAGATGATCTCATGTGGGTAACATAATGCCTCTTTTTTCAAAGGAAAATTAGGACTATATGTTTAGTTTGGATTGTTTGTTTACACCAAGTTTTTGACTCCACACAAGACTTTAAACTAGGATAAGATCAACTAATTAATTACCCTTAAATCCTAAACTAAAAAGGTTACTTGGTATTGTTGTAATCCATCAATATACATCATTTGAGAGGATTTTAAGTGTTCATCCAAAAATGCACATTATATAGTAGGGTTTTTGCACCCCCTTCTCTCAGATGATAGTACTACGACATGGACCTTAAGGTGCACCTTACACCAATAATACTTCCATGTCAAGTTGGGATTTGTCCAAGATCTAACAAGTTTCTAAATGATCTAGGGCAATCAATTACACAATGACTTTCATGCCAAATAATGTAAAAGAAAAGCATAGATTTTAGGTCTGTATCACTTAGCTCATTGCAAAAAGGTCTAGTCTTTTTTGCAACCACTACATCCTTATATTCACTCAGTGTAGTGTGATGTCTAAAGTGCCACTACATACCATGTGAAACTCTAAAGGAGCCAAATGAATTCAATGATAGGAGATGAAACCCCAGGTCAAAGATTCCCTAAAGAACTTGTGGGAGGTGATGAAGTCCCCTTGCAATCCAAGATGCATAAAAATAAAGAAAACATGAAAATAGAAAGACTTTAAGGTCATTTTCAAGGTCACCCAAACTTTGATGAGTTTTTGGGGAGTGTTTTAGATGAATTTATTTCTAAGCCCTGGACTAGGCTACTTGAAATAGGAATGGCACTTTTGATTCCAAGGGTTCCCTATAGGGAAAAAATGGAAGAGCATACACACAACATTCCTCTTTTTGCCAAACAAAATCCAACTAAACAACTATTGCAAGTAAGAATTGACAAGTATGTTCAATTTTAAACCCAAATAAAATGTTTGATGGTGTTCATTTGACCCCTTGGTCTTAGTTGCAAAATTTGAAAAACATTCACCAAAAACATCTAAATTCTTTGTTAAACATCCAAAACAAGGTTCATAATCAATTTTTAAGCATGTAAAAGTGATTTAAACATGTTTTGAGAAAATATCCTACTTGGTATTGTAGTAAAATTGTTAGCATATCCTTTAGCTTTAAAGTTCCTTTGAGTTTAAAATAATAAACTTTAGAAAAGTAGGTCTTGGGTATGTGTTTTTGGAAAAACATAGTGATTGATGTCAGTTAATACCACTGACATCAGTTATAGACAACTAAGATCTAATCGATGTCAGCACTACTAACTGATGTCAGTTAAGCAAGTAATTAATGTTGGTATTTCTACCGATGTCAGTTATTGTGTAAAAATTGTGGCAACCAAAAATGGAAAAATAAAGTTAGAAAATCAATTTGTAAGAGTTTTAATGATCCAAATGAAGATTTTAAAGATGTAAAATGATATTATTCATGTGTGGGATGTGTCTAATCCCATTGGGTGTGCCATTATGTGATATAGGAATTTGACTCAAGAGAGGATGGTTAGTATAGTGTTAGTTCCAAAATGAAAGCAAAATGAAATAAACACACTAATAGCATAACAATTCTAGGCCTAGACACTAGGGAGAGCTTAGTTAATGAAAGCAAATGACAAGCACAACTAAAAAGCAAGGAATCAAACACAATAATTCCTTCACCTTCCTTAGATGATCCAAATGCCTTTGTAGTAGTGGCTTACTTGGCTTGTGCCCATGAAGTCCTTAGTAATGGAAGTTTGGCTACCTCCATCTCTCCTTGGCATCTTTGGCTTGTGGCTTGACTTGGAATCAATGTGGCATGGTAAAACTAGTTGAATGAAGCTTTTGGAACCAATCCTTCATTATAATTTTACACAAATTAAGCTTAGAAATGATGTTGTGAGGCCTCTTATTTATAGATTTTTGGATTTGATCAGAATCAACCTCAACCATCCATCTCAAGATTGAGATGTGTGGTTGAGGATTAATACAATTTTTGGAATTAAGTTTGTAATTATCCTCATGACATTAGAATAATGGGCAATTAAGAGGCATGGAGGGCATTATGGAAGGCATTAATGAGGCATGGAAGGCATGAATCCTGATATTTATGGCATTTATGGCCTAGGGATGTCTTTCCAATAAATGAGGTCACTTGATTATGTAGATATTCAATATTCATTTCCAAAACAAAGTATTCAATAATGTTCTATGTAATCCTTGATTAGGCCTTGATTTGGGTTAATTAGCTCTTAAACATTATTAAGCACTTTGTGCACAAATTGCTCAAATTGATTAGAATGCCTTGTTAGTAGTCCTAAATTTGACTAGATTGGAATTGGAAATCACTGTCAAATGCTTTGGATGTGTATTCCCATTTAGTATGTTTCCAAAAATAAATAATAAAGTCATGAGTCTTGTGCAAAATATTTGATAGGAAAGAGCAGTCTAGAGCATGTAGGTGCAAATTTGTCATTTTGACTCAAAATAAATTGATCAAAGTTAGCTAGCCCATAAATTAAATTACCCAATTTAGGGGATACCCTAGATAAAATTATCACTTGAATATGTTAGTTTCACATTATTTAGCATGTTTTAGTGTTTTTAGGCCAAATTTTGCATTTTGGGTAGAAATTGGCCAAAATCCTGATTGGAGGTTATCGGTGGCCAATTTTAGGTGTCTAAAAAAATAAATATATCCATTCATGAACATCTAAAACTAAATATAACTCATGAGATCACAAACCAAATATCAAAATCAAAATGTGTGTCTATCATGTGTTTTATATAATATAAGGTACAAAATACATAATCCATAGCTCTAGCTCTATGGTTGGGCTCCATCATGCCTATTATGTAGCCTAGACATGCTTCCCATAAATGAATAAGACTATCCCCTCTCCATGGTATGTTGTAACAAGGTAGTCTGGGATCTCAATCCTACTACCTATCCTTATAGGTTGGCCACTTAGGCCTGTGCCTCTCTAAGATGGACCATGGTATCTATATACACTACTCTCTCTTAAGCAAAGGCCTACCAATATTATACCTCTCCCAATACCACCCATAATAGTGGATTAAATCCATCATCATGTGTCTATAACCACCTCATGGCCTCCCCCACTAGTCTAAACCAACCTACTTGGGCTAGGATAGATGGTACCATAGGATCATCCAGCATGGTGGGGTCATATGGTGCCCATACCCCATATAAAATGTCATGGTGTGTATCCATCACCAAGGATCCCCATCTAATCTCCTCTATCTCAGGATCTACAAAACCAAATATAGATAGATATTATATCACATATATATCTAAAAACCTATCTACTATAATCACATGCAACTAGTATTCTATATTAAAGCTTAACATTACAACATTTTTTACTAGTCCTAGTGTCACCAACCATCATCTCTCCATATGCTCATCCCATAAGCACCTCCTATGTATATTTACTCCCCACCAACACAAATCTAGGAGTCACCACTTATGCACACTAAAACCCTCTCCTGAGAGGTGCCTCTATTGACCATCTCTATCCTCAACTAGCTACGGGGTCATCCTATTCTACCACCCTCACCTAAGCGCACTTTCATTGGAAATGACTTTGTCTATGGTGTGACCAAGATGGTCACTACTCTTCCTATTGTGGTGAATTTTATGGTTCCTACTACATGTCTACATCTACATATATTCCCTTTCCTCTTTCATCTAACTATTATAGGCTCAACTAGTTTATGGTCTCCCACATCATGGCCTAATCTCAAGTATCTCAAATAGTACTCTTCCTCCTCCTCTCCCATTGGCTCTCTAGTATTCCATGTCCAAAAATAGGGAACTACTAAAGGATCCATTAGATGAGGGAATCTAAACTACTCTGGTAAGTGTGCCATTGGATGTGGCTCTAACCACCAGGTATAGTGACCCATGATTCACACCCAAGCTATCCCTATCACCATGTTAAACCAACTAGGACACATAGAATTAATGTACATATAAGGATACCACATAATCTCCACTCATATAATCATATTCAAAGTTGGTATATGGGGAACAACCCATGTTACCTAGTCTTATCACCATCTAGTCACCTAAGGTAACCTATCATCCACCAACTAGTCAATACATAGGTAACCTCTCATATAGTCAATAACTCAATAAAACCACTAGCCCCATGGTCTTCTTCCCTCTAGATATCCTCCCATACATATCATGCATGAGTTAGACCTAGATGATATATCCAAAGTCATATGGTGCTCCCTGATCCAAAATGGATTGACATAAGGCCTTATCATTTGACTTGTGTCATAACACTCATGTTGTCACAAGTCTAATCATGACCTTTTGGATGTTTGGGATCTTCACAATATACACATCAAATAAGTTGACTTTCAAACCTAGGTATATCCTATCTAAGCATATTGCCCACCTAGCTAGTGTTCATTTCTCCTCAAGATCATTTTGTGTCCTTGTGATCACTAGTGTCCCTCCTATTGGTAGTCCAAGTAAATCATGGATGTTTTATAGTGTGATACCCACCTCTTTGGTATCCCCATCCACCATCCATTAAAAAAATTTATTCAACAATTCCCATTCTCTAAGGAACATGATAAATATATTAACACTTAGTTAGATGTGCCTCATTTCCATAATACCTCAAAAACCTAGTACAAAAAACTACTCTCTTTCCACATATGCCAATCAATCTAGCAGATCGATAGACATGATGCATCTATCAGTCACCAATACCTCTAGCAAATCTACAAAATATCAAAAAATAAAGGATGTATTAGATCTGCATGTCATTAATAATCAAAATACATTATTAACTTTTCACAAAACTTGGTTTGATTTAGTTTTTCCATTTTCTACATAATTAGCCTATTCAATACTAAATCAAATCTTTAATTTCTTTGGGATACTACATTACACCTATCAAATTCCTATTGAATCGACCTATCGAATATTAGATCAACCACCTTCTTACCGTGAAATACTATATCAACCTTTTTGAATAGACTATATCAACCTTAATATACATAGTCAGCCTTATCTCCCTTAGAACTAAGTCAGCCGACTACTACATAATCAATCCCCTTTTAGGAAACCAAATTGGTCCACTGCTACATAGTTGGCTTTGTCATTATCCCTTAGCTTAAGGACTAATTCAACTAGGTCAACTTTATTCATCTATAGCAGTGACTTTTTAACCATTTACCAAACATGCCTTGGACATTTATTGGTCTAATTATTCCTACCTAATACCCTATTTTACCCTTAGTGTACCTAAATATTTCCTAGGGTTCATTTTGGTGCCTAGATTTTATTCCTACCTATCACTTTTCCATATTTAGCTCAATTTCAAATCAAAATACTTAAAAATTTGAAATTTTTAGTTTATTACATATGTTGCACTTAGTGTGGCCACTATGCATCCTCCCCATCTCAATTATCATATCCTCACCATGATGGATCTCTGGTCTCCAACTAGGTCTTTTAAATCTCTATTTTCTAAGAATAGTAAAAATAATGAATGAATTATTTTTCACCCTATTTATATTTACTATTCAAAATTATTTACCTTTCAAATATTTACCATCATATTTCATATTTTTATCATATCTTTGTCTCTACTAGATCTTTTTCCAAACCGTGTAACTTTCTAAAATCCTAACATCATAGAGAATATTTTCCCCTATTAAATGTCTATGTTGCATAATTTTTGATTTTTTGCTAATAGCTATAGATTTACCTAATGTTCTCTACATTAGACACCTTCACATTTATTACATCTCCTTATTTATGTAAAATACTATGATAATTAAATTTATGTGTTTTTTAATGTTGTCCTTTCATTTTATCTTATTTTCTCTTTACTAAAATTTATTCATCTTCAATGTTATGTGTTGTTATGTTCTTTCTAAAAGCACCATCCTATGTTGCACCTATATGACACATGATGAACTTTGAGTGGGGAATATGTATACACATAATATTTTCAAACTTTATCAATTACTTATACTTTATCTCTTGCATCAACCTATCAAGTCAAAATCTCTCTGAGTTCATGCCTTAATAGGTGTACCAAGAAAGGGGTGAGTAGACCATTTGTACTTCACAAGATTATTGTCCCTATACTACCACTAGTTATCTACACACCCATATCCTAAAAACATTTCCCTAAGCTTTGCCTCCTATTTTACATCCTCTCTAGTCATTTTATACCTTCATGTTATTCCCTCAACCTGTGGCTTGTCTTGGGATACATGTGGCCAACTTGTGGCTTACATACCTCTTTTATATTCTTGTTACATTTCTCTATGTTCTTAGTTAGGTTGGCCTATATAATAAATATAGATAAGTAGACTATATATAGGAGGTAGTGGTTAGTTTTTTATCATCATATTAAGTATTCTTCTCTTAGTGCATTGTTATGGAGGTTTCCCCCTGGAAGTGGTTTTGCTACATTATCTAGTATTCTACTTTGTTGTCAATTATTACCATGTGATCTCTCATATTTGTTTATTTTATGTGATATAAAATCATTATATGTGAACATCTAAGTAATTTCATTATAAGTGGTATCAAATATTTGATTTGGGCAAGTTTCTTATAGTGTTGTTTTTTCAAATTTGGCGAGGTGTGACTTCTATGAGAGGAAGGAGCAAAAAAAATAACTTATAATCTGGGAAGAATTAATTTTTTCTATCAGCACAATATTGTTCAAAATGATTTTTTGAAAAAAAAATTAAAAAAGAGTCTAGAAAAAAACTTTAATTTTCACAATTGTAGTTATTGGATTCATCTCGATGAGATGATCATAATGGTATATTCTATCAGTACACTTTTTTGTGTCAAATTTTTTAACCTAATGCATAAAGGTAGTCATTAGAATCATCTTGGTGAGGTGATCACAATGGTACCATATATTAGTACAATTTTTTTGGGGTAAAAAATCTCCTAGGGTTTTTATATGGTTGGTCCTTCTACAAAGGGAGAAAAGAGAGGCAAAAAACTCCTAAGACTCCTACTAGCAATATAGAATCTAGAACTTTAGATCCATTGATTTCTCAACTTCAAGCTAACATAAAGGGATTGGTATGGCATGATAAAAATTTTTTAGTTAAAATTGATGTTTCAAGGATGCATAAAGAGATTAATGGGGTTCAAACTTAATTTAATCAGGTCACTACTTCATTTGTTGCTCTTTCATCTTAGTTAAAGTCAAACAAGCCTCCACTTCATCAGTCAAGTCCTCCTCCTCTCAACACTAACAAATCTAATTATTTTTTGAAACTAATGTTTCCTAATGTGGACATGCATAAGTTTTATGGTAATAATCCTCTCACTTGGATTACCCAATTTGAGAATTTATTTGATCTGCATTAAACTCCTAGTTCTTAGAAGGTGATAGTGGCATCTTTATATCTAGAACCTAAGTGTCCATTTGGTATCACTAGTTATATGATCAAAATAAAAATAATGGTTCTCTTGTTACATGGTCTATTTTAATTTATGAGTTATTGGATCATTATTGAAATAATGTCTCTGAGAACTACTTCAGCTAGTTAGCCAACTTGTGGCAAATAGGAACTATGAAGGATTATATTCATCAGTTTTATAATATGTCTTTATGGGTGAAAGACATCACTAAGTAAAATTTGACTAATATATTTTTGGGTGGCCTCAAATATAGAATCCAATTGTAGGTTTAGATGTTTAACCCAACATCTATATCAAAAAATATCCCATGGGCATGCATGGTAGAGGAAAAAGATATGTTTAAATGGAAAACCTTCACTATTGTTCATGATCGCACCTTTCTAGCACCATCATATCCTCAACCCACCATACTAACACCTCAAAAAATTTAAGATAAGTGAGCCAAAGGATTGTGTTATGGTTGTGATAACAAATGGAGCAAATAACATAATTTTGCTAAAAAGAAGTTATTTTACATCAAAGGTGCTAATGAGGATGATGATGATGAGGAGGAGGAGACACTTGGTGAGGATGAAGAAGGTCCTGAAGAGGAAAATGAAGACTCTCATCCTATTATTTCCTATCATGACCTTTTAGTAATTATTGATCCCCAAACTCTTAAGGTGGTAGGTTTCCTAAAGAAATAGAAGGCCACTATTCTAATTGATTCTGGGAGCACACACAACTTCATCAACAATAAGTTGGCTACTTGATTAAACTATTTCATTTATCCCATTCCAAAATTTTAGTTCATGATTGTATATGGTAGTACTTTCAGTTGCTTATAAAAATTCTATAGTATTAAGTTGGCCATGGGAGACTACTTGTTGGATTTTCCTATGTTTTTTATTCCCATGGGGGGAGCTGGCATTATTCTAGGAGTACAATGGCTCACCACTTTGGGCACTATTCAGATGAATTTATAGGAATTATTCATGCATTTTCATTTTGATGAAAGGATATTTGAGCTAAGGGGATTAATGGATAAATCTCCACAACTTGTTAGCTCCCATCAAATGATAAACATTATTTGAAAGGGTGTTGAAAGATTTATAGCTCACTTGTTTTCCATAAAAGTTCAGCCAACTCAACCATCTGCACCTCCTAATCTATAATAAGTGATTGATGACCATTTGGTTATTTTTGGTGACATGTCAAAAGGACTTCCACCTATCCACATGCATGATCATGATATAAAACTTATTATTGGTAGTAAACCACCCAACATTAGGCCATACAAGTATCCTTATGCCTATAAAAGTGAAATTAAAAAGATGGTATAGGAGATGTTAGATGTAAGAATCATTAGCCATAGCCAAAATAAACATTCTTCACCAACTATCATGGTGCAAAAGAAAGATGACACTTGGAGGATGTGCATTGACTATAGTGAACTCAAAAAGTACACTATCAAAGATAGTTTCCTATTCTTATCATTGATGATTTTCTAGATGAACTAAATGGTGCTCTTTATTTTACCAAGCTAAATATACATTTTGGGTATCATCAAATCTAGATATGTGATAAAGACATACCCAAAACTACTTTTAGGACTCACGAGGGCCATTATGAGTTTTTGTCTATTCCTTTTGGGCTAACAAATGCACCATCCACCTTTCAAATTTTGATGAATACTATTTTTAGGCCATTTTTGAGGAAATTTTTTTTGGTATTTTTTGATGATATCCTCATTTATAGTAAAAATTGGGAAGACCATTTACACCATGTGAAATGGGTACTCTCAATTTTGGAACAAAACTAGTTATATATCAAACCTTTAAAGTGGACTTTTGGAGCTTATGAGGTTGCGTATTTGGGTCATATGGTTTCACATATAAGATTAAAAGTGGATCCTAAAAACAATCAAGCAATGGTGGACTAGCCAATTCTTTAGACACTCAAAAAACTAAGGGGATTTATAGAGATAACTAGTTACTATCATAGGTTTATAAAAAATTATGGTAGTATTACAACCCCACTCATATCTTTATTGAGTAAAGACTCCTTTTAGTAGATTGATATAGCTACCAGGGCATTTGAACAATTAAAATTGGCTATGTGTACCACTCTAGTATTGGTTACTCCTAATTTTTCTAACACTTTTGTGGTTGAATGTGATACATCTAGGTATAGCATGGGTGTTGTACTCATGCAATAAGTCATACCAATTAAATTTGAAAGTTGTCAACTGAAGGGTAAAAATCAGCACAAGGCCATTTATGAGAAGGAAATGATGGCCATTTTACATGCAATCAAACAACGGAAGCCTTATTTGATGCATCATTACTTTTAGGTAAATACTGATCATGACAGTCTCAAATATTTTTTGGAACAATAGTTATCATCTAAAGAACAATAGAAATGGGTAACTAAGATGTTAGGCTATGATTTTGAAATATTTTACAAGAAATTCAAGGCCAATGTAGTGGTAGATGCACTATCTAGGAAGGATGAATCAATTGAGGAATTATTATATGATATGATAATTATGTAGGTAGATTAGCTAAAGGAAGCATGATCAGAATGGGACAATGATAGTTCTACACATGATTTGATTTAGAATCTTCATCAATGTTTGGATGGATTTGAAAAATTCAAATGGAAGGGTGATGCATTATGGTGTAAATACATATTATACATATGTAATAATTATCTTCTTAAACAAAAATCCTTCAAGAACTTCATGAAACTCTAATTGGGGGTCATTCAAGATTTTTGAAAATCTATCATAGAATCAAGCAAGATTTTTTTGGGAAGGACTCAAGGGGGATGTCCAAAAATATGTGGCTAAATGTATGATCTATCAACAAAATAAAGGAGAAACCATCAAAACACTAGGTCTTTTATAGCCGTTATCCATCCCTAGCCAACATTGTAAAGAGGTGTCTTTGTATTTCATTACAGGGTTACCAAGATTTGAAGGTCAAAATGTTATCATGGTTGTGGTAGATCATCTCAATACGTATGTTCATTTATATTCTTTATCACAGCCATTTTTTATAGTATATTAGCTTCTATTTTTCTCAATATAGTTCAAAAATTGTATAGTACCCCTAAGATCATTATCAGTGATAGAGATCCCATCTTCATTGGCAATTTTTTGACCGAGTTATTTGCATGTTTGGGCACCCAATTGGCTCATAGTTCATCCTATCATCATCAAGTAGATGGAAAACTAAGATAGTCAACAAATTTATATAAGGATATCTCCATTGTTTTGTTTTTGATAAACAGGATAAATGGGTTCATTGATTTCCACTTGTTAAATGGTGGTATAATACTTCTATTCATAGTTCTTCTAAAATGTCTCCTTTTCTATCACTATATGGATAACACCCTCCATATATCACTTCAACCTTGAAGTTCCATCCTAAGGTTTATGCATTTAAAGAACATATTCACCATCAACAAGAAGTCCTTACCAGTTTGTGTGAAAATTTAGCCATGGCCTAGAATCGCATGAAGTAGTAGGCAGATCAACATAGGAGTGAGAGGCATTTTGAAATTGGTGATTGGATATTCATTCATTTATAGCCATATAATCAAATGTCCTTAAATAAATATAAAAAAGATAACAAGTTATCCCCTAAGTATTATGGGCCTTATCAAATTTTTCAAAACATTGGTAGTGTGGCCTACAAGTTAGAGTTTCCTCCCTCCACTCAAAAACATCTAATATTTCATGAATCATGCTTGAAGAAAGTCATTGGTCAAAAATTTAATACTCAAAATAATTTATCAAATTTGGATGAGGAAGGAATAGTTATTCTTTATCCTAAGGTGATCCTTCAAATGTGCACTAAGTAACTATGGTCTAGAGTGATTAAGGAGTACCTAATCAAATGTAATAATCTGCCCTATGAATATGCCACTTGAGAGGATGAACCCTTTATGCAACAATATCTAGAGTTGATCCAATGTTTAGGATAACATTGTTTTGAAGGGGAGGGGCATGCTATTCCCTTAAACTTTGGCATGTCTTCAAATATGTGTGGCTGACTTATAGATTACATACATCTTTTATATTCTTGTTATATTTCTCTATGTTCTTAGTTAGGTCAACCTATGGAATAACCATGGCTAAGTAGACTATATATAAAAGGTAATGGTTAGTTTTTTATCATCATATTAAGTATTTTTCTCTTAGTGTATTTTTTTGGAGGTTTCCCCCTCAAAGTGACTTTGCTATATTAACCAATATTCTTCTCTATTGTCAATTATTGTTGTGTGATCTCTCATATTTTCTTATTTTGAGCAATATAAAATAATTATATGTGAACATATAAGTAGTTTCATTACACTTCATTAGCCCTTCCCTATCCTAAAATATTTTTTGATAGATTACATTACACTATCAACCCCATCAACATTGTACTCTAATTGATAAAATTTATTTAGAGTCTAGGTTGGCCACTAGCTAACCTAGACCAGTGCCTAAATTGTTTTTTTCAATAATGATACAAGGTTGATTACATCAACCTTAACATCCTAAAATTTTATAAATTAATAGGGTTAGATCCACCTATATAAACACATCCATTTCATCATTTCTAAGATAAGAGAATAATAAGAGATATATATTGTGCATTTACTTATCCACCATTCTACTTGATGAGCATAACTTAGGGTTTCATACTTTCTTTGGAGATATAGATCTTATCTTGTGGAGAAGTAATTTGGATGCATTATTATATATCCTATAAATTATTTATCCCTATCATCCTTACATACCATAAAAACCTTTTTCAAATCACCTTGGCTAAGGGAAATATTAAGGCTCAGTGTGTTTGTCTTCAAAATTAAGTATTCCTAACTTTGTTCCTCCTTTGTAAGAGTAGATAGATATGTAATTTTACTTCTCTCCCATGTATTAATGTTTCATATATATTGATGAAAGTATATATATTATATGCATGTTTACTTTTAATGTTTATTACCCCCACTTTATGCCACAAGCTTTGATGAGAACTAGATTAGACTTTACTTTATTTGTTATTAGTTTAGTGAATATGAAAACATAGGACCTAATTGGGGTTATTACATAGTTTTGCTTGATTGGAGGTTTTGGAATCCTCCCTAGTGATATTATTGTGTTAATATATCCCTTGGATAGGTCTAGTGGATCTATATTGGTCATGACCCCAAATATCTAATGTATCTAAAATTAGAAGTGTAAGTAGGATTTATCTTCTCCGAGCTAGGATTGATTTATAGACTAGTTGCATTTCCCTTTACATAAAACAAACTTCTCAAATTATAATCCTCCTCTATTTAAGGAGTGAATAGAGACACCATTATGTTTAATATTTTAAAGATAGGTGAGATGGGAAGTTTTATTAAATGAATCAAAGGCCATGTTCTAAAATTTCTCATTAAATCCATTGGTGATTAGAAGAATATGACTATAGCATGAGATGGGTAACAATAGAGGTCTCAGAAGATAGTATTTATAGGGTTAATATCATGTCAATATATGGAATAAAAATATAGGATTAAATAAGGGAAGGCTAACATGTTGTTTTAATAAAATGAAAGAGTCCTTGAGTTAGAAGATAATATTTTTAGAACCTCTTTGCCTAATCCTTAGGAGGGAGTCCAAATGCACATCATGAAGTATGTAACCTTGAAATGAATGTATAATAATCTATATTCCTATCAATTCTCACTATTAAATAATTTTATATACAAGATGTCAATGAAAATTCCCTTTTTTTCTCATGTCTGGAAAATTTTGTTCTACACTTCCAAGTTGATAAAAATGGCATGCCCATCTATCAAGATCTTATTTGTATACTCTTTAAATAATCCCAACTAGACATTGTTCTATTATAAACTAACCCTCAACCTTGTACTTGTGATTCACTAAAAAAGGGTAAGGATAACTCTCTTTACACTCCTGATGAGGGAGGGACTAATCCTAAACAAAGACCTATTTCAATTACCATAAAAATTCCATCAACCAATATTCCTAAAAATGTGGGACCCAATATGTTTATGCTCAGTTCCAAAGTTAGATAAGGATTTAAATACCTTACTAAAATACCAATCCTTGAAAATGGATTCATCCTTATGGAAGGACATTTTCCCTTAGTTTGGAAAATGGAAGGAGAAGATTGTATCCTCTAAGAAAACTATGGAAGGAAATTTTCCCTTAGCTTGTTGAATCTTTTTTTCAAGTTGGTGCTTTACTATTTAGGTTTGGTGCCTCAAACTAAGTTAGTGCTCATAAATCTTATTGTCTCATTGCATATTTGATTTAGGACATGTAGTCCATATAGTGATTACTCTGGGTTTTCTTCCCTTTAAGTTTTTCCCACTTATATCATGTGTTATTTTATTATGTTCTTTGTTGTGGTTTGATTTCTCTATGGATTTTTTATTTATGCTTGACTAATGAACTAAATAATTAGAATAAAGATTTAAAATCTCACTAACTCACCCCCCTCTCAGTGGTTATGCTTCTAATAATTGATATCAAATAAGGTCCTTCAAGATTAGGATTTAAATATGAAAGGTAGATCTTAAGAAGCATAATGTTTAGTTATCAAGTACAATAAGGGTTTTCAATAAGCAAGTCCCCTTTGTCACTAGAACCAATAATGTTTTTTGGAGCATTAAGATGAATACATATTTGATCGATCTCAAGTTTGACATTGGTAGTCAGTTATAGATGGATATATTATCCCTTGAATTCCTCCAACTAATGTTGTAAGAAATAAATCAAGTGAGAAAAATTTAAATGTTATAAATTCTATATTGTGTGGATCGGTAGAATATGAGTTTGTTAAGGTGATGCAATGTGAGTCAGCTAAGGTAATTTGGGCCAAGTTAAAACTCATCTTTGAAGGTGACACCAAGGTAAAATTGGTAAATCTTTAAACTTATAGAAGATAGTTTGAAGGTCTAAATATGAAGGAAGAAGAAAATATTACAGCATATCTTATTAGAGTTGATGAAGTAGTCAACATAATTAGAGGTCTTGGAGAAAAGGTTAATGAATCAACTATTGTTCAAAAGGTTCTAAGATCCTTGACCCCAAGATTTGACTCAAAGGTGTTAGTAGTTGAAGAAGTAAAATTCTTAGACAAGTTACAAATGGATGAGCTTCATGGAATATTTATTGCTTATGAGATAAGGACTAATGATGGAAGATATTCCAAAGGGGAAGAAGCCTTCAATGTTACAAAGAAAACACAAATAAAAAGGGTTGAAATTGATAGTGACACTAATGTTAATGAAGATAAATCCAAAGCCTTATTTTTGAGGAAACTAAGAAATATTTAAGGTAGGTACAAAGACAATTTACCATTCAAATATTTTAATTATGGTGGGATTGGTCATTTTTCTAATGGTTTCATATCAGACTTTAGATCAATTCTTACCAACCATTTCAAATTACGGCTAAGAATCATTAAACATCCTAAATTTTCTTGTCCATAATTCATCAAATCTTAGAATCCCATTAAAACATCCCTAATTGGGGTATCCTACCATAAGCAACAAAAATATTTCATAGATTCATCTATATTCATCATATGACATTAAAACATGCAATTTGTCCTATAGACCAATTAAATGAGTTAAGTGCACACATGAAATTAAATCATATCTTCAAAATGCTAAAATCCTAAATAGAATTAATTAACAAGCTAAATCAATTTAAATGCATGGTTGAATTATCCATGAGCAATTAATGAAATTATAAAAAAGGAAATTTAAAAATGTAAATATCTTAGCTTTTTCATAATTACCTTTTTATGAGTTGTCAAAAATCCTAAAATATCTCACCCATGCCTATTAATTGTAAATCATGATATTTTGACATGTTTTAACTCTATTAGGGTTAATTAACTCACTTAAGTTAGGTTTGAACCCATTCCATGTTTAAACTACACTCTAACTCACCTTGAGTTGGGGTTAGTTTCTAAACCTATAAATATAAGCATTTGTGTTTTCATTTAGAGAGCTTGGATAGATTAAAGTTATAATGCTAGTTTTGTATCAATATTGATAGAAATAGTGTTACAATGCCAAAATCAGAACCCAAATCCAACATCAAACCACAAGCCATGGTGCAAAGGAGAGAAGGAGATAGTTAATCTCCATTGTCAAAGTCTCTTTGAGCACAATTGAAGCAAGCCACAGAACAAATATTTTAGGGCATTCTTTGCATTTTTGTTGTGTTTCTAGTTTCTTTTGTTCACTAAGCTCCCCTTATGATCTAGGAAAGTAAGTGTTATTCATTTGGGTGTGTTTTTATTCAAGTTTTGTAACTTGTTATAACACATTATATAACCACCCTTCTTTGATTGATTGATCAAAAATGGCACAATTGGTGGGACATTGAGCACCCCACGTACCAAAGAGACTAAGATGTAACTCATAAGTTATCAAATGAATGCTTGAATATTATCAAAATTGTATTTTTAGTTTTATTTTTTCCATATTTTTATTTTTGAACTAACTCAAATCTACAGAGAGATTGACATCGATTCTTCTAAACCATCATTAATTTTTCCTAACCATGCTCAAATCTTGGTGACCATCATCAGTCAGGTTGCAGGGGAAAACATGGGATTAAAAAACTTGTATTTTGAATTTTTTGAGCTTTATTACTTGTGATTTTTTGGTTTCATTGATGTTTATATTCCCTATCTAATCATCTCCTTATAGGTTTTGAGAAGATTTTATCTAAATTTGAGATAACTAATGTTTTTTTAATCTCGTGTTGGTTTTAATTTTAGGTTCACAGGTAGCCAATATTGGTCCTTTTTAACCAGAATAAGTTATCAGTAACTGACGTTAGTTAACTGTAAACCAAAATTAGTCATAAGTGACTAACATCAATCTCTATGTTTCTAAAATAGAAACCTGAGAGCTATGTTTTGAAATTTTATGTGCTCATCATTAAAAGTGCTTCAAATTAGGGGAAAATCACTATCCTTTGAAGGTCTAAGGAGAGAATAAAACATGAATTTACAAGTTTAGACTAATTAACATTTCATTTTAGGTGCTTAAAATGAACTTAGTTAATTCATTCACACTTCATTTTGGTGCTAAAATGAATTTGTTAAATCTTGAATATTTACTTTAATGCTTAAAAGGAAACTATAATTTCTAATGTTTTTAACACTTCATTTTGGTGCTTAAAATAATTGGTTAAATCTTGAATATTTACTTTTAGTGCTGAAAATTAACATAGAAGTTTTTACTTAAGTGGTTTGTGCAAATTTCTTTCAATCTTTTGTAATTAAGCTAAGGGGCCAAGTAAAGAACTTAATCAAACATTTCATTTGTTGCATCGAATTGACACTCATTTATATTTCAAATTATTAAAAGTGTTTATTGCTTTTTTTTGTGCAAAATTAATAATGCACGCATGCTTTCCCCTCGTCCCTTATAGGGAAATTGGGTGACAAAAAGTTCCTTTTCACTTGAAATTTATGCCTAGTCCAAGGCATGGAAAGAATGTTGTCTAGGCTCTCCTCAAAACCCACATGGTTTGGGTGATCTAAAATCAACTCTAAAGTCTTTCCACTTATTTTTTTCATGTAATTTGGCTTGTGAAGGGGAGTTTATAACTTATTCATGAGTTATTTAGGGAAGATTGACCTAGGGATTCATCTCCTAATAGTGTTTAAACCTCACTCCACAGTGGGGTATAAAAATTATGATATGCATACTATGAGAGCCAAGGGTTTGAGAAGATAACCTCTCCTTTATTAATGAAGGCCCAAGTCAAATTCTAGTTAACTAGGGGATTCCACTAAGCAGTCTATGGATAGAATCACTATGAAAAAGAATAGACACTTACACAGTAAGTTAATTGGTATGAACTCAATTGATGTGATGGTAATATAGTGTTAATCACACTTGGGATTAATTTAGATGTTCAAAAACTATAATTTTAGTCAACCCCACTTGATATACCTTGTCAATTTAGGGCTTAGCAAGATTTACTTAGTTTTATTTGATATTTTTCCTTTATTACTTGGTGTTTTGAGTCTAATACTTTGTTTGTTTATGCCCAAATCAAAATTAGTTGTTTGTCTACGCTACTCCATTGTTTGAGGAAGCGTTATGTTTTCCATTTGACACCTTGATTTACCTTAAGATTTATGTCAAAAAAATTATGTGTGTCACTTGATTGAAATAGGTAATGTTACACTACCCAAATTATTTCAATTTTGTGCCTTAAAAGTCTTTAAAACAAACTATTTTTTACATATTTAGAGAGAAATAATGCCATTACACTGCTCAAATTATTTCTTAGACTTGATTTATCTTATGTCTAAATTTCACATTTGAACCATGTATTCCTTTGTGGTCTTTGTTTAGTACAGTTATACTATTTAAATTTGTCTAGCTTGTTTATTCAAAGAGCCTAAGTTTTATGAAGTTAAGTTTTTAAGTAACTTTGAAAAGTTTAGATTCAAACATTGATTGATTATTGTTTAGGCCTTGTCTAATTGGGGTTTAGATATTGATATTTCTCTTTTGGGTTGCATAACTTAGGTTAATTATTTACCCAAATTCAAAAACTATATGTTTGTATCATTATTTGGGAGAAAACAATCTATCCATAAGTGCCTTTTGTTTAGTGCCTCATACAATTTGACCAAGTTCATGTCTAAAATCAAGTGCCTAGTTAATGTCAAAGTATTCCAAGTTTGTTATATTAAATCATCTTTTTGTTTAAAGTCTAGCTTTTGATGTCATATTTGGCCAAGACTCCTAGCACATGCCTTGTTTGGGCCTAGATTTTGATGTCATGTTTGGCTAAAAGACCTTACAACCTTTCTTTTCCCTATTTAGACCTATTTAGAACACTTTGTCCTTAGAGTTTGGCATTACATTTTTATTTCATTCACTTGACCTTACTTGTGTGAGACATTTAACATTAGACATTTGACGTTATATTATTTTATACCAAGCTTTGTCACAAACCATTTTAGAGATATAGCTCCATCCTTTTGACCAAGTTAAACCTACTTTGAACCTTTTGTCTTTTTAGACATTCTTTTTTTTTTTTAAATTAGATCTCTATTCCTTTGTCTCAAAGCATTCACCATTGATTTAACCATGTCTCACAATACATGTAGTGGTGTCATGTACAATTTAGGATACATAAATATTGTCACACAAGAGGACTTTGTTCAATATCCTTATAGAGATGGTGTTGTTTTTGAGACTAATCCTTATCCACATTAAAACACTCAATCATGGGAATAAATTCAAGAACCTTTGGCCCATTATTTGGTCAACATACCTCCATACTTAGAGTAGGACCAAGAATAGATAGCCTAATAATTAGCTAGCATACTTATGGTTGCTAAACAAGTCCAATAATAACCTTAATACATTCAGACAAAGATCCATATTTATTTGATCATCAATTTCTTATGAATAAGGATGAAGTATTAATTATATCCATAGAGTTACGAGTTAAGTTTTTAATAGACTTTCCCCATGAAAACTTATTGAGTCTAGTAAGAGGGCCTTATAACATGTATTATAATCAAACTAATGAACATGCCAGTTTTAACAACCCTCATGCCATTTTGATGTTGTGGTATCAGGACCCTCATATGTTTGTCACACAAAAGGGCCTCATGGAGGACCATTACATTCGAATGTAGATAACATAATAGACTTACCTAAACTTAGCATGTAACTTTAACAATCTAACCATGTCAAATTCTCCTCTTATAGATCTAGCTCCTTCAACAGGAGTTCTAATTGAGTTGATAGGCCAATAAAATTAGGGTATATACCCATTTACACAAATAACTTTAGTAGAAAACATGTTCAGTACCCCAAATATTGAGTATCTTCTACTTTTATGTAGAATACTAAGAAAAACCTAATGGATAACATGAAATCAACATCCAATCTAGACCAAAGTGGTGTAAACCTACAAATACATAGTCCACAATAAAATGTGCTATTAGTTAGCACCATGAGTGTTTTTAAAATGCAAGGGTTAGGAACTTTTGCCTCCCAACCTCAGTAAACTACCTCTAATGCTCAACCATTTTCTTCTTCTAACACTCAAAAATAAGGTTTAAGTAGTCTATCCATGACCATTGTCATGCCTCAACAAAATGTGATCAATTTTACTCCACCATAATAGGTGATAAGCAACATTCCATAACAATAGGCACCATCTAATGTACCCACACATTAGATTCAAAACATCTTACCACCTTAATATAGGGCAACTAATGTTTCATCTTACCAAATAGTAGTGAACATACCTCTTTAGTCATAGACCAACATGCCAATGCAAAACCAAATAATGTCTAATTAATAGTGTATAATTATTGGTCAACAATAAATGTTGAATCTCTAACATGCATCTATTTCCCAAAAAGGATTTGAGAAAACAAGAGGTTCCAATATTCCACAAGTACCAATTAGGAAATAATTGCCTACCATGCCAAATGTGCCACAAATTCAATGATAGGGCCTTGGTTCACAAGTTCCCCTCAATCAACAAGGTTTGACTAGTTGGTAGCATGTCCCTATTCAACCTCAACAAACACAGTATAGCCATATCCCTCCATATCAATCGTAATTTCCCCAAAGCAATACCCATATACCCAATCCCAACTAGAATATCTCCAAAAATCACATGCAATTTTAAAAATCTCACCCTAATCTATGCATGAATATTTTTGGTCCATTCCCAAACTAAACCAACATTCCTCAATAAATGCCTCCACTATACCCTATTCAAAGTAATCCAATTTTGATCGCCCAACCTACGCCTCGAGCCAAAGTTCCCACTAGTTTCCTTACACAAGAAATACAATAAATGAAGGATGTAATTTCCATCATCCAAGCTAGGAATCAAACCAAAAAGTTCAAGTTTTATGACATGTTTTCTTACCCTTTCAATATGGAGTACTTATAAATACCATTTCTTCCAGGGTATGAACCACCAAAGCTTGATAAATATAATGGGAAAGGTGACCCCAAGGCTAATTTGATATAATTATTTTTTACATGCCAACCACTGGCCTATAGAGACATACCTTTTACTATTGTTTCCAATAAGCCTAGTAGGACAAGCATTAGAATGGTTTTTGAAATTACTATAGGAACTCAGTATTTGATTTTGATGATCTTTTAGACAATTTTGTGAAACACTTTTCTTATAATCTCAAGCATGATATTTCATTGTTAGATTTAATGCAATAAAAATATAATGTTGGATAAATCTTGATAATTTATTTTCAATGATGGAGATCACTTACAAGCCAATTCACCCATAATCTACCAGACAAGCAACTAGCCACTGTGTTTACCAAAAATTTACTTAGCAAGATATCTTACCATTTGGAGTTGCAGTGTGCACATAATTTTAAAAAGATAATTAAAAAAGGTTTGTCTATTTATATATCTCTTATTAAAAAATGTATAATTAAACTTACCTTGGCCAATTAGATCCAGAATTAGAACCAAAATAATGGCCAAAATCATAACCAAGTTCAAGTGCAAGCATCGTAGCCCCAGGCTAATAACTATGACAAACCCAAGAAATTCAATCTCAAAAATAATGTTTTAGGGAATATAATAACCAAGTTATGGCATGTCCAAATAGTGATAACACCATCTACTCATCCTACACCACATATGCACATTACTCCTACCCAATAACCTCTTCAATAAACTAAAGTATAGTAATCTAAACCAATGTAACAAACATAACAACCTATGCCTTTGACACACCCTCCTCCAAGGATAAATATGCCTACTCATCATGTATTTAGTGACCTTAGAGAGCTCATTGAATCCATGTTTCACAAGCTCACCACAACTAATCTAATTAATAGTCCTATTTTGAAGCACTATCTAGAGGGCATTAACTATCTAGACTAATATAGGAAAAATGAATTTTGTGAGTATCATTAGGTCAATGGTCATAATTTGTGTCATTGTGTGAAAATTAAACATTTTATATAAAATATGTTAGAAAATGGAGAGATCACATTAGACTGTAGAGCTTCCACCTCTAATCAAAACCTTGGTATCTATCAGAACCCCTTTCCTCAACATAATAACCAATAACTAACAATAACAACAATGGTCAGGATAATAACAACAATAATATCAATAGCCAAGGCAAAACCAATAAAACTAATAGAATCAATGGTAAAACCAATGACATTAAATGAATTGATGGAACCAAGGCTAGAACAATAACAATAAATAATAGACCTACTATGCAATTATACATGACTGCAACAAGGTTGTAGGCTATATTATAGGAAGTTATATTAACACCATATCCATCAATCTAAGATCAAGTACCAATCAAATAAGACCATTGCTAATCATTCCTTATCAATAAACCCATGTTGGTGATCTTTCCTTGACCTAGGACCACATACATGCATACCAGTAAGTAAGGATTCCCAATTTAGGCCTTATATCAATAAATCAATGTTAGCCCATGACCATGCAATACACTAGAAACCAAGACTTATCTTATCTAGTCCCCCTCCACCTTCATTTTTCAAAAATAATGATCTTGTATCTAACCTTGATTGTGCAATCACAACTCAATGGTTGAATATTACCATACTAAGCCCATAGCCATCTATCACTATACCAAATTATTCTAGATAATAAAAATCCATTTACCACTTCATAAGAAAAGATGTTTGATATTGTGGAACAATCGCATATGGCACTTACACAAATCTCCATTTTGGATTTGTTGTGTACATCTACAATTCACAAGAACATCTTAAAAGAGCTCCTTAGCTAATCCCAGGTTCTAAATGACATAGCTCCTAAAAAATTCCAAGCTTTGGTTCAACATTTAGCTTGAGACCAACAATTAAACTTTGACTAAATTGATATGGCATCCCTTATCCCACTACATAATAATCCATTATATATGGAAGTTGTCATATTATGGCACAAAGTGAAGAGTGTCCTCATAGACAATGGATCAGGAATAAATATTGTGTCTCTAAAGCTCATCAAGCTTCTCAAGTACATGATAGCCAATTTGTAGCTAGAGATGATCATAATCAAGGCCTATGACAATGAAGAACATAAATCACAGGGCACCATTAGCTTGCCTATTATCATTTGGCCCTTAACCCACAATACTCTATACCATGTGTTATACCACAAATTATCATATAATATGCATTTGGGTAGACCTTGGATACATGAGATTCATGCAATCCCATCAAAATTGCACTATTGTATCAATTTCCCCCATTTAGGTATGGAATTTACTATCCATGGAGATTTATAGCCATACGAGCATTATAAACATTTATAGGTTGAGTACCAAATCTATAAATACCATTTTGGTTTGATTCTAGTTGCCAAGAAACATAAAGGAAAATAAATACTTATTGATTCACTAGAGGCCAACTACATTGACCCTAATAATTGTAGTCGTATAAAATGCAAAAATTGGTAATTTGAGGGTGACTTGTGAAACCCAACCCATAGGTCCCTCTTTCTTGCTCTCCTGACCCTCATAAGTATCTTTTCACTAATTCCTATTCATTTGTATCCTTTTAGACTTGATCCCAACTGAGCTAGACCCCCTTCTCCATGACTAATCCATCACCCTAGGTCCCATTAGCTTAGGACAATAGCACCACATTTGGACTATAGCACCAATACCACTCTTATCCTCTTTTATCACTCTTATCCAAGTGTATTTTTAGCCCCAATGGTTAGTTTATTCTTATTCCCCATCCTTCTCTTTGTCAACCTAATACGAGCACATTCAACCCATAACCAATAGATCCCTATAAAATCTCATTCAAATATCATTTGAAAAGGGTTGGCAAATATCACTAAGCAAGCAAGACTACTCAAGAAATCTTCCCTATTCTTTGCATACAACCAACCAATATGCTTACAATCTTATTCAAATCCTTACACCAATCCCTATCCACCTCAAGCACATCTAATTTAACATTTTACATCTTCATACACACTATTTCACAAAGCACATCAAGTGGGAGAACTACATATGTCTTGATCCCTCTTCAAAGTATTGGTATGTAGGCAGCATACCCACACAAGGGGTATAGAGACACATTTAATTAATATTACACAAACTAACCCCCCCCTCTCTCTCAAAATTGGTCAAAGCATAATTGAGTATAGCGTTTGAAGATAATATCTTCCTTATAGGGAGCTCTACAAACTTCTAAATGGAAACATCATGAATAGGGTCACATAGACCTGGCAAACAAAACCCAAAAATATCAAATCCTTAGGACAATGGTGGTATAGGTGGACTATAGTGTTTATTCCACTTCTATCCATATTCATTTCTCTTATCAAATTATGAACTGAAGGTAAGATCTCAATTTGCGATAGTGTCCCAATCATACATACTGAATATTAGACCATATCTCAGTCGTATCAATCAGTTTCCAACTAAGTCTTCTTTTTCATATCTTATTACTATTTTTATAAAGGTCAAAATTGTAATCTATTTTACACAAATCAATATCTTAATTATTCCATATTTATTTATTGATTTTACTACTTAGACCCTTTAACTAAATTAGTAATAATACACCAATATTTCCAAAATTGTTAAATCATTTGGTGAACCCGGCTTACTTTGTTTGTCCATAAAAACCCTAGGGTAAAATTCCTGTTGATTTTTTATATATTTTTCTAAATTTTTACCTACATATTAAAATAAAAAATAGCATTAAATTTTAAAATTTTGTAGTAATTTTAAAATAATTTTCTTTCAAACCCTAATTGCCCTTACTAGGTCCCAGTATTTTCTCAATAATTTTCTAATCATTTTCTAAATTTTAACTAGCATATTTAAATCAAAAATTTAATATTATTTCTCAAAAATAATTATTTTTCCAAACCCTAGTTTCATATACTAGGTCCCATTAAATCCATAATTTTCTAATAAATTTTCTATTTTTTACTTGCATATCTAACTCAAAAATTCACTTTCAATTTCAAAATTTCATGGTAATTGTTCAAATAATTATCTTTCAAACACTATTTGCTTATACTAGATCCCATTGCTTATTGAGGCATCACCTTACATCTATAATTATATTGGAAAAATGGATCTCACTTATTTATAAATTTTTCTTACATTTCTTGCAAATAATAAGGAGACCATCATTGGTCCTATCACGTACATGAAAGATAAAGTTTATCATATGTTAGTAGAAAGCTTCATTCTTTTCATTTCATGCTTAATCTTTTTAATAAAGGATGATATTACAACATTCATTGCTAAAAATGCATAAGATTTCAATATTCCTTTTGCATATTCTCTCTCACTCATGCAGAATAATTTCCAGCTCCATTTTCCTAAACATGTTACCAATATTATGCTACATGTGAAAATTTTCTATACATTCATGCACAATTTCATGCTCTCTATTCTTTCCTTTCTATCTCTCATGTGGAATTTTTTTAAATTTTATCATGTTAAACTCATTAGAAATGTCATAGTACATGTCAAAAAAAAATTATCCATTTATGCACAAATTCATGCTCTCCATCCCTTTCTTGTTATCTCTCCTATGGAATGCTTATTAAAAACATATTATTGTATAACTCATCACTTACATTTCATGCATTTCATTCCACATTCATTCTTTCTACCTAGATGCATATAACTCCTTTGCCACTTTTGAGAATCTTGGTATCACTACTAGACACAAGCAAACACTAGTGGTTATATCTATCCCTCCTCCTTTCAAACTTGGTACATCTAGCTCTTATCCCACACCTACTACCAACTCTATGCCTATAGTAGATCATGTGGTATATGCTATCACCCAAGTATCAAAAGATAGGTAGGTTGATTACACCCATGGATATAGCTTTATCACACAGATTATCACCCCTTTTAAATAGTTTTAGTTCTTGATCTCCTTTAGTGGTTGGATTTTTATGAAGATGTGTTATATGTAGCCCTTCACAATACTAGAATTCCCATTTCTGTCAAACCAGCTTATATTACATCTATCATCAATACCATGGAATGGACTAAAGAACATATTTCCTTTGAAAAAAAGGATTTACCCCCATGCCATATCACTGAACAACATCTACCTTTGTATATTTAATTAATAATTAATGATGTGGGGGTTAAAAGGGTATTAGTCGATAGTGGTTCCAGACTTAATATAGTAATATCACATTCTTACAAACCATGGTCATAGATATGGCATCCATGCAAAAATCATATAAGAATATTAGAGGGTTTGATGATATACCATGACATACATAGGGCACCATTACTTTAGATATCATGGTAGGACCCAAAACCCTCTCTACACAATTCTAGGTCATGTCAGGTCCCCTTCATTATAATATTTTACTCTAACGACCTTGGATACATGCTATAGGGGTAGTTCTTTCTACTCTTCATCAATGTGTTAAGTTCTTTCATGAGGGATACCTATACACATGACTAACAGACAACTAGCCATTTAGATATTATTGAATTATAGAGTCATCTTTGACTATTTCACTAGATGGGACACCTTATCTCATAATTTAGCCACCACCTCATTACATTTTTCTGGATCAGATACATACATATGAGGATGGAGAGACTAGTACTTATTATACTCCTTCACTTATAACTATGTCCTTAGCTCCAAATATACAGCTAGACATAGCAATTTCAGCCATTTGAGTTACTCTCTCAATCATGATTCCTACACTAATTATAATTATACATTCACTGGTAGAAATTATAGTTATATGAGTTGATTCCATGGATATAGTTACTCCATTAGTTACAAATACTTTCATAGCACCATTGTCTTCTACTACTATAATTGATGAGAATCTCATACCAAAGTTACTCCTTGTGGTAAATTATGAGTTACCATATGTACATGATGTTGATATAGATTCTCAAGCTTCTTCAAATGATGATATGACACCCACACTTATAGATGACTATTTGTGTGGATTAAGCTTTACACCAATAGGCCCAAGTGATTATCAAGATGACTCTAGATCTCTCATTACACATCTGACATCACTCTTAGCATCTCTCACTATACTCATAAGATATACTTTATATTTGTGACCATATATAGATCACTCAGCACATACAATCCACATGATTACATTTATAGATATAGATCTAGTCATTCAAATTCAAGTAGGAAACACATAACATCAACTATAGATTATGTTATAAATGTTGCTTGATCATGGATTAATCACATTTCATATAGTGAGACATAAATCCATTAGCAAATTATCATAGCAGAATGGTTGCCCATTTTGTCTCTATCATAGGATCATAGCCTATGATATAAACTCATGTACCACTTTATAGTAGAGATTAGATAAACTACAATTTTAGGGTATTATTCATATTATTCCACCACCAACACCATCTCTACCACTTCCACCAAAGCAACCTACTACTAGAGCTAAACATCCTAGAGGAGAATCAACATCTCTACCACCATATCAACCTTCAATAGAATGACACCATGAAAACAACATCTATAGCATATGATGATACTTATGATGATGATCTCAAGGAATTTGATGATGGCCATTATCCCTTCCTCCATATCCATCCCCATCAAGCTCCATCTTTGGACCCTTTACCCCCTCTAGCCTAGTCTTTTATGGCATTATGTATATATTGATTTATTTATATGCTTGCATATAACCTTTTTTTTCAATTTTTTGTACATAGCTTTCTTGTAATTACTTGCACATAGTTTCTTAGTATTATTTGTACATAATCTCCTCATGCTTGATTTTACATAGTTCCTTTTCAAATTCTTGTAGATAGTCTTCTTATGATTGATTTTACATAGGTCAATATCTCAGAAAACATAAAAAGATTCAAATATATCAAAATTCCAAAAACATTCAAATATGTCAAAACACCAATAACAGTTTAATTGTACACATTATCCATGCTTTAAATTATACTATCATTTTAAACTTACATTTTCTATTTTATGTTATTATTTGTTGATTTATCTACATTACCATGCTTTACGTGATCTCCTTTGAGTGTGTTCAATGACATCTAGCTCTTTGATTATTTCACTCTACCCATTAAGGGGGCATCCTACTTCTACATAGAGACATGCATCAATATACATACCCACTAGGAGCATCTTCTACATGACTACACCATCTAAGCTATGTCATTCCTACACCACACACTCTAGTTATCATGTTGATGTACATTACTTACTAACTTACATAGATTACTCTATTGGCATTCACTAGTATATATCACTTGTGTATTTCTTTTCATTTACCTAGTCTTATACTCCATGGCTTGCATACTTTCACCTCTTTGTCTAATTAATTAGGTGTGATTATATTTCTAGTATTTACATGATTTCCTTTCTTTCTTTGCATAGCTAGATATGATTTCATTTTCTCCATTCTTGTTTTATCTCCTATATGTACCATAGGACATTTATCAATGTCTTTTTCTTTTATTCATGTGTGTGCCTTAAGACATTTTCTAATTTCCTTTACCTATACTCTTCTATGTGATTATGTCTTTCATGACAACCTTTATTATTTCAATTGTGTGTGTGTGTGTGTGTGTGTGTGTGTGTGTGTGTGTGTGTGTGTGTGTGTGTGTGTGTGTGTGTGTGTGTGTGTGTGTGTGTGTGTGTGTGTGTGTGTGTGTAAGTGTATGTGTATGTGTATGTGTATGTGGCATTTGAACATGTCATGCATGCTTGCTTTCTATTTTGAGTGACATGTGCCCATGTCTATTGTTTGCTTGACCCCTTGGCCATTTTTGTATGCTTCTTGCTTCTTTCCTTGTGTGTTTATTACTTGTTTGATTCTCATTTTTTGCAATGCCATGATCCACATCATGCATTATCTGACTATTTTGAATGCCATGATGGACATATTGCTCCACCTCTCCTTCCCAACTAATAACTAACAACTACCAACTAACCATCCTTCTAGTTCTAATTCAGTACATTGCACATGTTATTACATTATTATATCTATCTAGGAATACCATTATTAATCTAATAAACTCTCATTACAAACCATGCTATATGTTGATATATCTTATCAATTATCATTTCTATATCATGTATCTTTACAACATAACATACTTTTAGGGATCTTACTTCTAAGGGAAATCATTATAGGTTCTTCATTCATACCCTCAAAAGAGGGGGTAACAAACAGGGGTTTTGTTACAAAGATCAAAGCTTATTATTGTTAAAAATTAGTTTTAAAATACTTATAAAAATAATCAAAGGTCAAACCAGGTAGAATAAACCAAAAAATACTGATGATTCCAACATAATTTTTAGTTTTAGCAAAGGACATCAGTGTCAGACATGGACAACAACACCAGACACTAGACTATCTTATTTTTGGCACTCCTATCTAAATAATAGAAAGACCAAATTTTCTAGAAGTAGGTAGAAAAGTAGGTTCATCTATAGTTTTGGACATTCAAACTAGTTTAGAATCAATAGTTTACAGTACACTTTTTCTCAGAGAATTTAGATATAGGAGGAATCATACATGGTATGATGGCTCTCACTTTAATTTTTAGATACGGTAGTTGGTATAACTTCCAAATCAAAATCCATGTTCTAGACACTAGTGATTGGAGACAATGTGCATGACACATTTGTTTTCTTATCTTTTTTAGTTTAACATTACCTAGGCATTGTCAACAATTGCATGCTTTCTTCCATCTATAGGTGGTTGGAATAATTTTTAAGTGGATTCAATATAATCCCAACTTCCACATATTGGAGTGGCTTTCATATGATCCTAGTACACCAATTTTGGAGTATATTTCATATAATCCTAGTCTCCATATTTCAGAGTGGCCAAGAGTGGCCTAGTTTCTAGCATACATTCAGCTATCCACATCAACATATCATATTATAATGCATTCATGGGCTTTAGGATCCATCTCATTAAACACACATTTCATACTAGTATCAATTAAATAGCTTTACTTCATGGGGAAATGATGGAGCCAAAGGACAGCTAGCCTTTGCATTCTTAAGACACCTATTTATAGGGATTAGACACACAGTCCAAACATTGATTAACACATGCATGATTACCTAGCTTCACTTAGTGAGTGATGATGGATCCAAAGGGATAGTTTTTACATTCTTGAGTAACTTCTAGGGAATTGAGTAATTAGCTTTATTCATAATATTACTCTTGGTATAGCATCATCCAACATTACTCAACATCATCCAACATCACTCAACATCATAATAGGTTTTGTATTGGTCCACATACCTGGTGAGGTGTATTCATTTCTTTCTCTTCCTCTCTCTTACCTAGATCTATAAATTCTTACTTTAAATATAGCATATCTAGTAAGAATTGATCTACTCTTTATTTTTCTTATAGATCCATATTTCATAATATTCTCTCTCTATGCAAACCTATCATCACATAGCTTCATGTGCTTCACCCTTAAAAGTAAGTTTAGGTACACTTTATTTTTCATTTATCCTAATATTTTGATTTTTTGCATCACTAAAATAAATGGGGGTAAATGTAGTCATATAAAATACAAAAATTGGTAACTTGAGTGTGGCTTGTGCCACCCAACCCATAAGTACCCTTTTATTGCTCTCTTGATCCTCATAGGCATCTTTTCACTAATTCCCAATCATCTATAACCTTCTAGACTTGATCCTAGCTAATCCAGACCCCTTTTTCCATGACTAATCCATCCCCCTAGGTCTTGTTAGCTTAGGAAAATAGCACCACATTTAGACTATAGCACTAGTGCCACTCCTATCCACTTTTAGTACTCCTATCCAAGTGCATTTTTGGCCCCAATAGTCAATTTTTTTTGGTTCCCCATCCTTCCCATTGTCAGCCTAATGTGATCACATTTAACCCGTGACCAATATATCCTTATAAAATTTAATTCAAAGATCATTTAGAAAGGGTTGTAAAATATCACTAAGCAAGCAATACTATAAGTAAGACTACTCAAGTAATATTCCCTATTTTATACATATAACTAGCCAATATACTTACAAACTTATTCAAATCCTTACACCAATCCCTAACCACTTCAAACACATATATTTTATAATTTTATATTTTCATATACACTATTACACAAAGCACATCAAGTGGGAGAACTACATATGGCTTGATCACTCTTTGGAGTATTGGTATGTAGGTAGTATGCCCACACAAGGGGTGTGGATACACATTTAGTGAATCTTATAAACACTAACCCCCCCTCTTTCTTTAAATTGGTCAAAAAATAATGGAGTATAGGGTTTAAAGAGAAGATATTCTCTACAAGGAGCTCTATATACTTCTAGCTATCAAAACTTCATGGACAGGGTCACAGAGACCTATTAAAAAAAACCTAGAAAGCTTAGATCTTAAAGATAAGAACAACAAAGGTGGACTATAGTGTTGGTGCCACTCCTATCTACTTTTTATGCTCTTATTCAATCATGAAGTGAAGTTCATATCTCAATTTGGGATATTGTTTAGTCTTACATAATGAATATAAGACCCTATCTTAATAGTATCAGTCAGTTTCTAGCTAAGTCTTCTTTTCCATCTCTTATTACTATTTTTAGGAAGGTTAGAATTGTAATCTAGTTTACACAAATTAGTAGCTTAATGAATACATATTTATTTACTAATTTTACTACACAAACCCTTTGAATAAATTAGGAATAATACACCAATATTCCTAGAACTATTAAATAAATACCCTTGATTCACTTTCCCACATGCTACCTCCTAAAATGTCTAATCATTATACCATCTTTGCTAATGGCTTAGGATAATATTTTACCTATGATACCTTCCACATTGATAAGCTTCCATAGAACCCCAAGTCCTTTGGAAGACCAAAATCCAAACCACTCATGGAATGGAAATGGAAATGGTCATATGCATAGTCCAACACCTATCACTTTTGTATTAGCTTCTAGCCAAGAAAAGGACCTACTTAAAGTTGATGAATCATGGATGTATAATTAAAAATTATATGATTTTTATATAAATTCCAAGTATCCCATATCAAATAAAATCATGGAGAGACATGCCTATGAAGGAAGAGGTCTTGGACTCAATTAGCAAGGTCCATTTGAGCCAATTTTTGCCACTTGATATAAAGGAACATATTGTCTTGTATTTAAACCACCTAGGGGTGACCCCACATATCTAATTTTAGTTCCATCACCAATTTCTAGTGATGATGATGTTAACAATGAAACAAATTCTGATCATAACAATTTTAATGACCTAGCCAATACTAATTTATTTGACACTAATGTCATTTTTACCCTTTGACTAGTTATTCACCATAATTTGCTTCTATTATATTACCCCTAACTCATAGACTAGGACCAACAAGAATCAAGCATGTTGGTTCATGATTTTTAGAATGATGAGGCCTTCTATGATTTCTTTGGCCTTAGGGATAATGTTCCATTGGGAGACCATAAACAAGCATTCTAAATCAAACTAGATCTTAAGGCCTATTTTGGAGAATAGGTGAACACCCTTAGCCAAAAATAAATAAATAAATAAAACATTGAGGTCCCAAAGTGAAAACCTCTTTGAGGCACTTTTGGACTAGGGAAATAGTCATAATAAATGCTAGTATGGTGGTGAAAATTTATTTTAGGCACCACTAGATGGGAGTGTAAAACCTTTTTCAAACATAGCTCAGGAGACCACTAATGATGAACTTGTCTAGGGGTCCAAGTTCATTCTTGAAGAATAGAAAGATTTTCATCGAAACATCTAATATTTCCCAATAGTGTTTGTTACATGGCCATCCCTACTATTGGGGGATTATGATTCATCATGCCTAAGAGAACTTAAATAATAATTCCTAGCAAAGGACTCTACCATTACAAGCTAATTTAAATCTTTGTTGACTATTTTAGAAGATAGTTCTACCCTTATAGTGGAGGATACTATAAAGGTTAACATCATGACTCAAGATGACCCAAAATGGATTAAATTAGGTATATCCCTTGTTCAGGAGGAGTTTGAAGTCTTTATAGCCCTTTTGATGGAATTTGTTGATATATTTGTATGGCCCTATTTAGACATGTATGTTTTGGACCTCACCTTGGTTGTATAATACCTCATGGTACATCTTGATACCCAACCTGTGAAATAAAAATTGTGCAAGATGTATCCTCACATTATTATATTAGTCAACAAAGTTGGAAAAAATCTTATAAGAAGGATGTATTTGACTAATTAACTACGCAAAGTGGATCTCAAATGTTGTACTAGTCATCAAAAAGCAAAAAGGAATCACAATTTGCACTATTTTTAGAGACATAAATAAGGCCTAGCCCAAGGATGACTTTCTTCTACCAAACATTGACATGATATTCAATTCCACCATGGGTTATGAAATGATTTCACTGATGGATAGTTTTTCAAGGTACAACTAGATTTGAATCTCACCAAAATACCAACATAAAATAGCATTCACCACTCTATGGGGAAGATTCTATTATCGAGTTATGCCATTTTGATCTTGAAAATGTAGGGGCCACATACCAAAGAGCCATGACTATCATATTTCATGATATGATGCATGACATTATTGAAGACTATGTTGAGGACATACTAGTTATATTTAAGACCAGGGATGATCATTTAATAGCACTAAGGAGGATATTTTAGTGAATATGTGAATATAAAGTTAGACTCAACCCTAAGAAGTATGTTTTTAGGGTTATTTTAGGAAAATTTCTTAGCTTTATTATTTATCATGGGGGCATTGAATTCAATCTAACCAAAGTATGAGCCATCATAAATATTCCACCACTAACCAATTTAAAGTATTCCATAGTTTTTAGGGCAGGATCCAATCCATCAAATGTTTCATATCTCAATTGGACAACAAGTGCCATCCCTTCACACATTTTTTGAAGAAAGAGGACACATTTCATTAGGATGATGAATGCCATAAATATTTTCAATATTTAAAGGACTATCTTATAAATCCACTTATTTTATTGCCTCTAATGCCAGGAAATCCATTCCTCCTATACTTATCAGCTACTAATAAATCCTTGGGGGAACTTCTATCTCAACATGATGATGATGATGATAATGATGATGATGATGATGATGATGATTATGATGATGATGATGATGGAAATGAGCATATAATGTAATATTTAAGCCATACATTGGTTGTGTATGAGCACAATTATACACCCTTAAAAAAAACATATTTAATTATGGTCTTTGTAGCTTAAAAACTATGACATTACATGTTGAATTACAAGATCATGATTATCTCAAAATTAGATCTGCTCAGGTATTTACTATCTAAAATAGATTTACAAGGCCACATGGCTAAATGGATCATGATTCTCAATAAATTTGAGATAGAATATGTCAATCAAAAATCCATCAAGGGGTAATTTCTTATAGAATAGCTTGTTGAAGCACCCCTCATAGATACAGAGCCACTAACATTCCAATTCCTAAACAAATCCATTATGACCATCATAGAAACACCTCTTGATAATTAGAACTAGAAGTTATATTTTAATGGATCATTCATAGCACATGGATTAGGGGTAGGCCGTTTATTCATTACATCATAGGGGGATTTAATTCCTAAGTCATTTAGGATTAGCTTTCCTTGTACCAACAATATAGATAAATATGAATCACTCATCACAAGACTACGATAGGTAGTGATGAGGCCACTAATTTCTTTATTTTATAGCCTCATCCATATATTTTCTATGTAAATCCCCATAACTATCCATGATTCATGCAAATGAATGAATGAATTTATGATTTTGTATGTACATTAATGTGTGTGTGTGTGTGTTATAAATTAATGATGTTTTTTATCTGATTAGATTATACTTGTGTAACTTTATTTAATAAACATTTAAAGGGTAATATAAGGCTACAAGAATCTTGTTTGGGCACAACACTTACAGGCTACCCACAACACTTGTTGGCTTCCACTTACAGGCTACCCATAACAATTATTGGTTTTCATCTATAGGTCACCCATAGCAAATATTAGCTTCCACCTACAAGTTTATCATAGCACCTACAAGATACATAGCCATTGTTGGATTCCATCAATAGGTTTCTCATACAAACTTTAGGTTACCTACAGTAATCATAGGCTTTCACCTACAGCTGACCCATAGCCACTACATAGAATAGAACTATTATTATGATTAGATCTTAAGGACACATCTAGATATCTTCGAAACTAAGTGGATGATTGAAGAGGATCCTCCATAACTATTTTATGGATTCTCCACATGCAAATAATCTTATATGTTCTACCAAAGATGAGAAAGAGAAGGACAATGGAAAGGAGAGAAAAGAAAAAAGAAAATAAAAAAATAGTATACATTATTAACCTAGTTAGGCCTAGAATAAGTAACTTCAGTTACTAACCACTTGAATTTTGACTGGGGTAATTTCTAAAGTATTTTTACTTTCCCTAGTTTAGTTTTTTGGTTAAAGCTAACAAACTTCCTTCTATATTTAATGGTAGAACCTATATTAGATTAGGAGTTGGATACATAATCACAAAGTAAAATTTTATAAGTTATTGCATTCTAAATATTATAATCCTTTGTAGCAATATTTAATTGATAAATATCTAAGTAATGAGAAGGTTGATTCTATAAGAAGATGTTACAAGTCTCTCGAAGAAGGATTAGAACTCAATTCTAAATGAGGAAGGGCCCCCTTGGAAGGAGTTGTAATGAAGATCCTAACCCTCTTTAGTTTAAGTGTGTTGTGTAAGTTGATTTCATTATTATTTTGATTATATAAAGTGTGATGCATGTGTGATTCATAAGTGTGAAGTATTTCTATATTTTTTATTTTTTTTATATTAGTTTCATAGTATAACTATTTGGTGAATTCATCATAAGTTTATTGTACTGCAACTAGTGAAGCAAGTTAATCTATGAATCAATCATGCATATATAGTGATGATATAATTAAAAATAATATGCACCCTAGGTTAAAAATTAATGTTAATTAGACTAAAGAATCTATCAATTAACTAGGTAATAAGTCTACATAATATTTTGGCATTGTTATTGCGAAGGGTGTCAATTATTATTTCTAGATCAATTATTGCCTTTCAAGATAGATTAATGCATTGTCATACCTAGTCAAGAAATTTGAGTGAGGACATTATAGTGTCTTATACTAGATGTCTAAGTTCTTGGATGTCATTGGTGCATAATATTTTTGATGCACTATCCTACCCAGTTACGAAAGTCAAGTTAGGGCACTATGGTGTCTTATGTTAGATGTCTAAGTTTTTGGATGTTGATGGTGTACAACCTTGAAGTCCTCTTTGAAATCTTGTGATTTACTTAGTTAATGATTTTATTTAGAATTTACTTTCTTGTAAGAGTGATTTACTTTTTGCAAAGTGTGCCTTTAATTTTCTTGCTCTCATTTCCTACTTTCTAGGGTAATTTTTTTCTTTCATTTCCTACTTTCTAAGGTAGTTTTTTCTTTCATTTCATATTTTATGGAGTAATTTTCCCACTTTTAGTAGATAACTTCACTACTTTATAGAAATAAAATTTCAATTCCAGTCATTTTGATTTCTGCACTCCTTTAATTCTCTACATTTTATTTTTTTGCTTATTTTGAACAACCCCCTAGAACACATGAAAACACACTAACCTTGTGTGGGAAGGGACAAGATAGCTGAAGGAGTGGCACAATGTTGAGGGAGAGGTTCTCAAGGGAGATTCCTTCTAAATAAGCCACAAGTTGCTACCAAAAAAGGACCACAAATATGAATAACAACTAAGAATCTTGTTGATAATAATTTTTTTGAAAAATATAGCATAATCTAGAGGCCTCTTGAAGAATGAAACACTACAAACTGAAGGAGACAACTTATAAAATAAGTGCTATTGGCTTTGAAAAAGGAAATATAAGTAGAGGAAGCATTAGCTAAGTTGGTAAGAAGAAATGAAGGATAAAAAATACATGAACCAGACACTCTAAAAAGTAATATCAGAATAACATTCTAGGAAGGATTTCTTCATCAAATCAAAAAAATCTTAGGAGAATCTTTAGATTTTTCATCTAGTGAAAATAATATGAATCAACAAATAAATTTTTACTATCATACTGATAAAGGGACTAATATATAATTTGAAGATGTGATCTTGAATACCTTTGGTATCCATATCACAAGAAAATCCATCATGAATGGAGGAGACTTTTTGAATGACAACATGACTCTAGACAAAGTTACTTTCAAATTTCCTAGTCTAAATGCAAAATGCATAACACAAATGAAAAATATTTTGCCCTTAGCCTTGCTCAATTTTATAAATACATTATTAGAATACTCAGACACATTTTTATTTAAATTTGATATCCTCTGTAGAAGTTATGACTAAAATTAGGATGTACAAAAATTAAAACTTTTTCTAGCCACCCTCAAAGACTCAACACTTCACTCATTCATGGGACTAGGTAGTAATTTAGTCCACAATTGAGAGGACATGAAAAATAAATATCTAGCTAAGTATCAAGAATATAGACAAGGAAGAAATTATAAAATAAATGGCATCTTCATGATGACTCAAGAAGGGGATGAATCTTTGGAAGACTATGTTTAATATTTCATGTTCAGTGTATAAAAATTCAAGAAAAGTACACTAGGAGAAGAGCCTCTAAAACTCATCTTATTGAAATGAGTCAGAAAATATTGTCTATAAGCCTTATACCTAATGAGTGGGGGATATATCTCCCACCTACCATTCATAGACATTAAGGAGTTTAGTAAGAATTATTTTAGGTTTCCATAAACAAAGTTAGGGACAACAAGCTTCCATTGGCAGCTACAAGTGGCCTATCAAAATCTAAAGTTAGTAACCTATTACAAGACATGAAATAAGATATAATTAGTCACTTGGCCACCCAAATAGATAGCTTAAACTCAAGTCAAAAGTAAGTAGCCTTGGATCAAGCTATCATCTATTATCTGGATTGTAAGAAGAAGAAGATAGATTATAGGTCATGAGGTTCAAGCTAAAGTACTAACATCATAGCTAAAGAACTAGAAATAGTAGAGCTACATGTTATAAGAGGAGATAAGGACCAAGTTTTATATGTTGCATAGAGGAAGCCATGGGTTCAATGACCATATTATCCAAGTATGGGATAAGATCCACCTTTTACAAATTCTACCTCCTTTAATTCATAATTTGAAAATACTACTCCTAATTGGACTAGTCCATGGATGAATGTCCCACCTTCTAATTCCAGCTAGTAGTCACCTCAATAAAGATACCCCACCACCTCTTGGAAGCCTCCATAAAATGTATCCCCACCTTGGATACAAGCCTAGAAACCACCTCAAGGCCCACCCTTCACAAACTAGTGGTAGCAGCCTTAGAGACCCAATCAGCCCTAAAGAAACCATCAAAGAGGATTCCTTCCATAACATGAACAATAACCCCCTACTCTTATGCCCAATACACAAGCTACACCCAAGCCTAACTAATTCCTTATCCAACTTATATAAAATATTATAAATAAGTCAGTGTAATCAACATGTAGTACTAAACCTATTTAGTACATAAAATATGCGATGAACATTCATGAAGTTCACCCTGTTTAGGAAAATTTATACCACCATCAACCCCACCCATAATAATGAATTTAGATTAGGAAACTCCAAAAAATCATGCTAACCCACCTTCACCACCATAAGAACTCTATGAAATAGCAAATAAAGTTGTTAATGAAACAACCTCACCATTTATAGAATGTCTTAGCCTTTAGCACCATGTAATTGATCCTAAATTTGATTTCATAAGATAGCTCAAGAATCTCTATGTTGAAATTCCTCGCTTCTAGGCCATTAAAGATGTGCCCATATATTCCAAAGTTATCAAAGACTTATGTCTACGTAAACCTGGAAGGAATAATAAATATCCCAATATAGTGCATGTGATTGACTAGCTAGTAGACATTATGTTGAGAAACACCTTGCCAAAGAAATATTCAGATCTAGAATGCCCATTAGTAATAGTTTAGATCTATGACCAACAGTTGTGTAATACATTGATAGACCTAGGGGATATAATAAATGTAATGACAAATGAAACCATGAATAAAATTTAGTTAAATAATATTCGTCCCACATCTATAATGCTATAAATGGTTGATAGGTCTATAGTCTAACCAAAAGGAGTTATTGAAGATCTTGTCATTACTATAGATTTTTGGGAGTATCCTATAAATTGTATTCTGTTATAGTCAATGTGTAATTTAGGTGGATATCCTCTTATCTTAGGATAACCTTGGCTTACCACAGTTGATGCCTTCATCAATTGTAGATCAGATAACATGTTGATTTCTAATGGCAACCATAAAATAATTTGGTCGTATATCCCCCAGCATAGTTGGCCTTAACACTAGAGCATATATTATGGACTAAAGAAGATGAGGTATACCAACCTCCCTAAATTATTGTATTCACCATAGATCATATATGTACCTTGGCTAATCAGAAAGAAGATACAATTCTCTCCAATGTTCTCCATAATAATTACCAAACGCATTTTATAGATCCCAACCACCTATAATGTGTTGAGTATCCATTTTCTAGCCTCTGAGAAGAAGATAATTTTGATGCATCTGTACAAGAAATATTCCACCAATTACTATCTCATAGTTTCAACCAAACTAGATCTATTAGAAATATAGAAATGATGACATCACTCACATAAAATTGGAATCTCTCTAATAAAAACATTGCTTATTAATACCAAGTTGGAGTCAAATGAGGAAAAGTTCCTAGTCAGCATGTTACATGCAAACCAATATGATTTTGCATGGGATTATGAGGATATGCAAGGAATTTGCCCAGAAACATGTACACATCATATATATATCAAAAAAGAGTTATAACCAATTAGACAACCACAACATAGGATGAATACAGCTCTTAAATAAATAGTTAAAGTAGAATTGTAGAAACTTTTGACCACTAGACTTATATATCCTATCTCAAATAGTGAATGGATCTCACCATTGGTAATTATAACAAAGAAAAATGGAGAATGGTGTGTATTCATAGATTATAGGGAACTTAATATAGCAACAAAAAAGGATCACTTTTCTCTACCCTTTATTGATCAGGTATTGGACACACTAGCAAGAAAGAAATATTTTGCCTTTTTGGATGGCTTCAGTGGTTAAAATCATATTATAATTGCTCCTAAGGACCAAGAGAATACCACCTTCACTTGTCCCTAGAGTAATTATGCCTGTGATGTATTACCTTTTGGGTTGTGTAACACTCTTGTAACATTCTAGAGGGTTGTCTTGAGTATCTTTGTAGATATGGCCAATGAATGTGTAAAAATCTATATAGATGACTTCACTATTTATGGAGAAACATTTGATAAGTACCTTAATAACCTAGAGAAAGTGTTGCAATGCTATCAAAAACACTATTTGTCTTTAAGTTATAAACAAATCTACATGTTTATGATAGAAGGCATTATCTTAGACCACCATGTATCCACTGAAGGAATTAATGTTGACCCTACAAAAATTAGCATCATAAAAACCCTACCTATTCCTTAGAAACAAAAAGATATCAGGAGTTTTTAGGGCATGCTGGTTACTAAAAGAGATTTATCAATAATTTTAGTAAAGTAACAACACCGTTATTCACTCTCCTAACTAAAGATGTTGAATTCATATGAACTCTTGCATGTGATACAACCTTCAAATAATTGAAAGAATTATTAACCACCACCCCTATTCTACATGGTCTTGATTGGAAGATTCCTTTCCATATTCACATAGATGCTTCATATACTACCTTAGGAGTTGTGCTAGGTCAAAAATAAGAAGCAATAAATTATGTTATATATTTTTTAAGCAAGAATCTATAGGTAGAAAAATTAAATTTCATGATCACTGAAAAAGAGTTCCTGATAGTAGTATATGTTATCAACAAGTTTTATCACTACATAATAAGGTATCGAGTATTTTTTTATACAGACCATGTAGCCATTAATTACCTTATGAAAAAACCAACTATCCTATATAGAGTGATAAGATTGCTACTCTTATTACAAGAATTTGATCTGACTATTGTAGATAATTCTGGTAAGGATAATGTCATGGCTAACTTCTTATCACAACTACAATCCCCTCAAGAGAATATCATAGTGGATGACTCATTTATAGATGAGTACCTATTCTCCCTCACCATCACCACACCTTGATATGATGATATTGTTAACTAGCTTGTAATAGGGTTACTTCCACAACACTTCCTCCTTAAACAAAAAGGAGCTTTGATTTACAAAAGTGGTAGGTATTCATGGTTGTCTAGATTCTTTTTCTATACTAGGCTTGACTTAATCATCAGAAGAAGTCTCAGAGAAGATGAAGTTCTAGATATCCTCAAAACCTATCATGATGAACCCTATGGAGGGAACTTTACAACCAAACATATAGTGGTAAAAATCTTGAATACAGGATATTATTGTCCCTCACTCCATAAAGATGTAATAAATTATACTACTCATTTTGGATAATGTTAGGGTATGGGTAGACCCACACATTTAGATGAAATACCTTTACAACCTCAAATGGTGCTTGAACCATTTAAAAAATGGGGCCTAGACTTTGTAGGACCTTTTGATCTAAAATACAATAATAAAGAGGACATCCTTATGTGTACTGACTATGTCATTAAATGGGTAGAAGTAAAGTCTCTTACACACACTACGGATGACAAGGTGGCAACCTTTCTTTATGAACAAATATTCATAAGATATGGTGTGCCATGAGAAATAGTTAATGATCAAGGACCCCAATTCATTACTAGTTTTATTATTGATTTGGTCCAACAATATAAGATTAGGTATAATAAATCAACTCCATATCATCCATAGTTTAATGGATTGGTGAAAGTCACCAAAAGGGAGTTAGAAAAAAAAAATAACCAAAACTATTAGTATATCCCATAAAAAATTGGGAGGTTAGACTTCCTAGAGATATTTTGGCTTATAGAATAATGTGGAAGACCACTAAAGGCTTCACCCCATATGAGTTTTTCTATGGGAAAAAATCTATCTTTCCAATTTAATTTTATCACAAGACCTTACGAATAGCACTAGACATTGGGATGGATATATCTAAAGCAAATAAAGATAAGCTTATGGAACTGAATGCCTTATATGAATACAAAAAGTAGGCATTATAGAACATATAACTTGTATAGTATTATCAAATTGGATGGCATGATAGGTAAATTAGAACCAAGAAACTCAATGTAGGATATTAGGCCCTTCTTTTTTATTCAAAATACAAGGATCACAAGGACAAACTCTAGACTAGATGGCTTGGTTCATTTGAGATTGAGCATATTTATGATAATAGAGTAGCATAACTCCAAACCATTGATCTGATAAGATTATATCTACTATTTAATGGCCATAGATTAAAGTTGTAAAAAAATCCACTCACTCAAGAGTAATTTACCAAACACACATGCACACAATTACAAAATGGATACAATGATGTACTGGATAAGCATGATGTCTACCAAACAAAGGGAGAACAAACCAACACATAGATGAATAATGAGAGGAGGATACCTTGACCCTCCTTTATCATGAAGGATGATGCATTCAAATGGTCCTTGACCATTCACTCTCATAGTTGACTTGGAAAGGATCTAAAATAAACATTCTACTATAGGTAGTAGTTAGAGTCAAAAAAAACAAAAAAAAAGCAAACCAATAATGACAACCCTTTTTGGGTGTTATTGGTAGTTTTTGGGTAGAAAACCAACTACTAATTGTCCATAACTATAAAATGGGCCTCAATAGAAAACCAATTTGTTGGCTATTTAGGGGTAAAAACCAAAATGAAAGATAAACAATCATTTTAAGCAAAATTATTCATCTTCCTCCAATTGACATGGGCTATTTTGTAGTTGTTATAGGCACCTCCTTCACCAATACTATAGGTACCTTTGTCAATGAAGGTATTCCTTCAATTGTTACAGACTATTTTCTAGCTACTATGGGCACCTTCCCCATAGTTGGACATAATTTTTTAGTTGCTACGAGTACCACCTATGATTTTTGTAGGTACATCCTAACTCCTCTATAAGTGCATGCAAATTAGTTATTCATAAACTGTAAGATATGGCCTTGGCTATGGGATTTTTAGCAATTCATAGAAGATATCAGACAAGCTAGAGGAGGAGTGAAGGAAGATTAGATAAAAAAAAGTTAAAATATTGCTCATGCATACCCTTGAATAACAAGGTAAGAGCCATAACCAAGGCATATAATGCTAATCTCTATTTGAAGTGTTGTATACTATAATTTATGGTTATAGCGATACACATGAAACACTTTTAGCTTTTGGTCATTTCATGGAGATAATTTCACTCTATTACATAGTGAGATCTAGGATTCTTGGGAGCACATGTCCCAAGTTTGAAAACCCTTCTAGTTGATAAAAGAAAAATTCACTAAGCACAGAATCCATAGGGAGTAACACAACATGGAGACAAATCATCAGTAGACTCATGCAAAGGAATATCACATAGTAACACCTTCAACCACCCTCTTCTATGTTTATGTAGCACTTGACTTGGATAACATAAAGATCTTTAGTGACCACCTTGTGGTAGGAAAATAATAATCTCTCATCCAACTACAAGACCCTACTTTAGTTCCATGTAGGCTACCATGATTACATGCAAGTTGCTAAGGGAATTATGGAAGGTTAAGATCTTATGATCTCATGATTACTTAAGGGGTCCACTTTAGTCAAGTTATAACTACCAAGAAATCATGGTATTCTAGTAACCACTCGCATGTAAACACACATGCAAATCCTCTACGTCACCCTAGGCAAATTGTTAAAAAGGTATGCCATATATTTTAATCATAAAAAAGTATTTTTTATTCTTAATATAGCATATATTATATTAAAAATCATATTTAATTATTAACAATTTATTCATTAAGTCTTCTCTCCACTCACACTCATACCTTAATTATGACCCTATCCTCTCTCTTTCTGTCTTACTCATTCCACGTCACTTGGGGATAAGTGACCTCTCACATGAGGGGGAGAATGCTATGGAAAAATAATTCCATGCACTCTAGGATAATCCATACATGTGTATTTAATGCTCATGATAACAACATAAAATCAATAGGGAAAATAATCACTTTTATTATTTTCACTTGTGATTACAACTCATTCAAGCAAAACTAAAGCACGCCATTACCTGCAACCATAAATTGCTATTATTTTAAAAACCTTACTTTGATATAGGTATAACTCTATAAGCCAAACTAAGTTTTTTGATAATTATTGATTGAAATGGTCATTATAAATATAAACCTAGATATAATGGGAGGGTCAATTATGAGATGAAAACCCACAAATCATATTAAACTTCAAAGAGACCCAACTAGTTGGGCTATCTTCAACAGAGTTAGATAGAGAACTTATTTCGAGAAATTGTATTATTTATTATAATCCCTTTCTAGAGAATTTTTAGGGTCCTTTATAGGATATCAAGCTATTATACATGGCATTAAATTTCTAGTCACTGAAGAACTGGTAATTCAGGTAACTGGGCTGCCAAGTATAGGAGAAAACTAGTAAGATAAACCCAATGGTTAATAAGTTAGATAGCAGATCTATTAAGTAGATGAAAGACTAGTACTGAAGAAAGGTGGTTTGGAGATACTTAACCAACCTAAAGCCTAGAGGGAATTATCCTCATACATCATCAGATATATGACCTATGAAGTAAGGTACTCTCTAATTTATACTCTCTAGTTTAAATTTTTAAACAACTTAAGGCATGATAGGACCATTAATGTTCCAAATAACCTATGGAACATTCTAAAAAGGATTTCTAAATAATACCAAATTTGGGTTATGAAAGTCCTATCTCATCATTACCTGATATGGTTGATAACTAAACAAGGAATAAATATTATTAGACCTGATCTTAGCTGGGAAAAATTTCTAGTCGTAAAGAATGGTGAACCTTAGTAATAAAATGGAAATAATGAAGAGGAATCTCTTTAATATTAGACCCAATATACTACACAATAAGGTATTGTAGGCACTAGTGTTGTACAACAACTCATAGCCATAGAAGGTTCATCTGAAACTACTACAAGTAGAAGAAGGAGAAGGAAACTAGTCCTACCTCTTGATGATTTAGAGGAGGAAAATCCACCCACACAAATTGAGAAAAATATTATTTCTCCCACTATTCCAATTGTCTCCTCACCAAGGATTGATTCTTCCACTATGGTTCCTTCAGGGGAAGAGGAAGTTCTTCCATCAACTACTACATAGGAAGAATATGTTCTAACAGCCACCCCTCTTAAAAAGAAGAAGAAAAATAAAATAGGAAACCTTTTATATCAAAAATAAGGAGACCTCCTCCTTGGATATGTTAAAAAATTAATAAATAGAAGACAACCTAGCCTCCTCACCTATAGACATCAATGAGGATGAAAAGGAAAAGAAAGAGCCCAAAATTTGAAAGACCTCTGATGGATTCGAGATTACAGAATGGTCTACTAAAGAGGAATCTACTAAGGAAGAAGTATAATCACCTAAGCCACTTAGATTCACTGATAACAACATAGATCTCCTCAAATAAATTGGATACATAGAAGAATATCTAAGAATGATATACTAGCATATAGAATAAGAATAATTGATTATAGAAAAGACTATGGAAGAAGAAGTAGAACAAGAGATAGTTCCTCATGACTAGGAATTCCAAACCTTGGAACAAGCTATGAAATAAATATATAGTCTAAGGAGTGAGATAATAGAGTTAAAAGGTAAGAGAGGCTTAGAAACACTTATGAGGGTAATAAAATTTGTAGAACTATCTATGAAAAAGGAAAGGTTATTGGAGGAACCTGCAACAACTTCATCTACTTTTCCCATGGATAGCATTAATGTACCCTCAAAGGCACCTAAATAAGATAATGTTATAGCTTTGGTACCTTTCTAATCCTCCATTACCCACTATAAAAACACCTAGAGTAGAAGAAGTAATTGATGTGGATCTTTCAGCTGCCACACTAGTAGAAACTGATGACCTATTATTTTTTCTTAAATAAAAATTCAACGATGATGAAAATTACCACAAGGAGTTGGTTAAAATATTTAAGTTATATGTTAAAATAAGAGAGAAGTAAGATTACTTAAAATATAGATTAGAAATGGCTAAAACTAGGATCAATTATTTGAAAGAAAAGATTACTAAAATGCATGAAACCATTGAATTGTTAATGGAGTACAGATCACCTTCTAGGGTGTATGTTGTCTACTTAGAATAAATATGTCTTAAATTTAGATATGACAAGATCTATAATGATTAGTCCTACATGGTTTGTGACCCTAAATATTTATTTGAAGTCTATAGACATGTTGACCCTGATCTCTAAGCACAGTTAAGTGAGTTTTACATACACTAGTATGTTGTACCCTATGATACAGATTAGAATATAAATATATACTTGGGGTATGTCCAATTTAATGCATTTACTTCATATGTCCTTAATGAAATAGGAAGAAGGAAATAGGTGGAGGAGTATCAATAAAAAGAAAAAGTAGTTACCCTAATTATTAGGGGTGAATTAGCTAATCTAAAATTTGTAATAGAAGACTAGATCTCTTTTATGAATTCAAGTACTCCACAAGCATGGGTCATAAGGAAATAAGTATAGGTTTAGAATCACTATTTGAGTATTATAGAAGGAGATGGAAATCAAATTTTTGTTTTTTGTTCTCACAGATGGGCAAAAATATTTGATGCTTTGAAAAGAAAGAAACCTTATTCCCCCCAAAATCTTAGGTAGACCATACATAATGTATACATATATATTGATATTTTTAGGAATATAAGGATAAAATGGTTGGGATTGATGTTTTAACCTCTTATGTTTTAGTTCCTTAATTCCTGACTAGGAGGGGGAGGCCCCAACTGATAGAGAGGTAGAGTATAAAATATGGAAGAACATTGATGATGCTAAAGTTTTCTATATATTTGAAGGGATGGGTTGTACTAAGCCCTTAGATTTAAAAAAATTCTATGGTTTCAAAATGTAGCCAAGGCTTGCATGAGATCGAGTAAGAAGTTAAGCAGGGGGTGCAATGAGACCACCAATTGCTTTATTTTATAGTCTCATCCATACCTTTTCTATGTAAATCCCCATAACCATCCATGACTCATGCAAATGAATGAATGAATTTATGATTTTATGTGTGCATTAATACACACACACACACACACACACACACACACACACACACACACACACACACACACACACACACACACACACACACACACACACACACACACACACACACACACACACACATGTATGTATGTATGTATGTATGTATGTATGTATGTATGTATATGTATATATGTGTGTGTGTGTGTGTATACATACATACATACATACATTGTGTGTGTGTGTGTGTGTGTGTGTGTGTGTGTGTGTGTGTGTGTGTGTGTGTGTGTGTGTGTGTGTGTGTGTGTGTGTGTGTGTGTGTGTGTGTGTGTGTGTGTGTATGCACACACAAAATCATAAATTCATTTGCATGAGTCATGGATGGTTATGGGGATTTACATAGAAAAGGTATGGATGAGGCTATTACACACACACACACACACACACACACACACACACACACACACACACACACATATTATGCTATAAATTAATGATGTTTTTTATTTAATTAGATTATACTTGTGTAACTTTATTTACCAAAAATTTTAAGGGTAATATAAGGCTACTAGAATATTGTTTGGGTACAACACTTACAGGTTGCCAATAGCATCGATCAACTTCCACCTATAGGCTACCCATAGCAACTATTGGCTTCCACCTATAAGTTGCCCATAGCACCTATAGGCTACCCATAGCTACTAATAGATTACACCTATAGGTTACCCATAGCAACTATAGGTTGCTTGAAACAACTATAGGCTTTCACCTATAGGTGACCCATAGCCACTGCATAAAATAGAACTATTGTTATAATTAGATCTTAAGGGCACATCCAACTATCTTATAAATCAAGTGGATGATTAAAGAGGATCCTAAATAACTATTTTGAAGACTTACCACATGTAAATAAGCTTAGATGTGTTTCCAAAGATGAGAAAGACAAGGATAATGGAAAGCAGACAAAAATAAGTAAAATAACAAAATAATATACATTGTCCTTAACCCAATTAGGTCTAAAATAAGTAAATTCAGTTACTAACCACCTAGAGGTTGACTAGGGAAATTCCTAAAGTATTTATACTTTTCCTAGTTTAGTGTTTTTGGTTAAAGTTAATAAACTACCTTCTGTAGTTAATGATAGAACTTAGATTAGATTAGAAGTTGGATAGATAATAACAAAGTAGAATTGTAGAATTCATTGCATTCTAAATATTGTAATCCTTTGTAGAAATATTTAATTACTACATATCTAAGTAATGAGAAGGTTGATTCTATAAGTATCTTTTGTAAGTCTCTCAGAGAAGGATTGGAACTCATCTCTGAATGAGGAAAGGCCCCCTCAAAAGGAGTTACAACGAATATCCTAACCCTTTTTAGTTTAAGTGTGTTGTGTAAGTTGATTTAATTATTAGTTTTATTATATAAAGTGTGATGCATGTGTGATTCATAATTGTGAAGTATTTATGTATTTATATATTTATGTTATATTATTTTTATAGTATAACTATCTGGTGAATTCATCATAAGTTCATTTTACTACAACTAGTGAAGGAATTTAATCTATGAATAATAATGCACATATAGTGTTGACATCCTTGAAAAGCATACACACCCTGGGTTGATAATTAATGTTAATCAAACTCAAAAAATTGGTAATTAACTAAGTAATAAGTCTACACAATCAGTAGTAAAATAAAACATGCATCATCTAAAGGTTTATGGTGATTCTCAATTAATCATCAATCAAGTAATAGACCATTTTTAGACCAAGGATGACAAGCTATTCCCATAAAAGGCCATAGTCAACACTCTCAAATAATATACTATTGATGTCCCATTTGGACATATATAAAGGGCTAGTAATAGAATAACAAATGTTATGGCCACCATTGGATATTTGATTTGGTACATAGATACGATATAAGAATACAAATTTCTCATTGAAAATATGTTAGCACCAGCTCATGAACCTTGAACTATCGCAATAATTTATGATATTTTTGGTCCCAACTCTACTTGGTATTCTGAACTATATACATATATTCATGACCAAATTATGCCACTAGACCTATCCCTCAAATAATAAAAAGCCTTTGTCTACCATGCCACATGTTATACCTTACTCAAACCAACCCTATATCACTGTGATTTTGATGGAGCTTAACTTTGCTATAATCTACATTATCATTATGGAAAGTTCACAGAGTATGTGGAGCCCATACTAATGGGGTAGTCCTATCCAAAAAAAATCTTGCATACTAGGTAATATTGACTAATGATGGATGTAGATGTAGTTGTATATGTAAAAAGATGTGATAAATGTCAATGGCATACCAATCTAATTCATGCCCTAGCCAAGGCTTTGAAACCAATGCTTATGCCATGGCCATTTTCTACATGGTGCCTTGATCTCATTAGGAATATAAACTCTACCACATCTGATGGCCATAAAAATATCCTTAATACCATATAATATTTCACTAAGTGGGTTGAATCTATACCCCTCATGTGATTGGAAATCAAATTTCTAAATTCATATTTAATCATCTCATTTGTTGTTATGGTATCCCCTTTGATATTATATCTAATAATGGTGGATCATTAAAGAATAAGGATGTCAAATCATTATGTGTTGAGTACAATATTAAACAACATTTTTCCATGGAATATTACCCATAAGGTAACAGTCAAGCCAAAACATCTAATAAAACCATTGTCAACATCCTTAAAAATATTTTCAATGATGTCGACCATGATTGGCACCTCTAAATATTCCATGCCCTCTGAGCATATCATATCAATCACCATACCCTAATATGAGCCACTCCATACTCATTTATGGCACTGAGGCCATTCTTCCTATTGAGTTTGAGTTACCTTCTTTATGCATCTCTTTAAAGCATGTCCTAGATGATGAAGACTATCGAGTAACTCACTTGTAGGAGCTATAATTATTGGATGAGAAATGCTTGGTTGTAATTAATAACCTTCAAGTATACCAAAAATGACTCCATGGCCACTAAAATCAGTGTGTGAAACACATATAATTTAATCTTGGTGATCTTATCCTTAAAAAAACCTAAAATAATACCATGGTTGAGAAGAAGCACAAAGGCAAGTTCAAACCCAACTAAGTAGGTCCTTTCATCATTATTACAAACTATGGTATTGGAGCATACAGGCTTGCTACACTAGATGGGGACAAACTTGATGAGCCACTAAACATTAAACACCTCATGCATTACTTATCTTAAGTGACCTATTGTATTTTCTATGAGGACCATTTCAATTATACCATAGTATCAACTTTTTTAAACCATACTACTTTGCCATCCCACCATTATATTGTACCAGACCTTTTCTATCAACCAAGTTATTTTCACACTCCCCATCAAGCCCATTTGACCTTGGTTCCATTCCATTGGTTTAAGGCCACCTTTAGTATGAATATTTTGATCAATTTTAGTAGTTGTTTCAAGTATTCTAAATAGAGGTCTTATTTTTGGAGAAGTATGACAATGGTTTGGTAGTTGCATCTTTCATTTCTTGTTCTATTCTACACTAGGTGGGTGTGATTATAACTGCCTTTGGGAAAATCAATGTCCCACCATATTGATACTAATTATAACCACCTATGGGAAAATTAGTATCATTAACTTATAATGTTATTTCCTAGTTATAACTGTCTATGGGCAAACTAGGGGAAACACGTGTTTATCATGCCTTGAAGTACCACCTTACCATGCCTATGCCATACTGTGTCATTTGCCAACTTGGCTTATTTTATTTAAATTGGCTACTACACTATTCAAATTCCTTTGATGTAAGGCATCACTACATTGACTTGAGGTCCCATCTTGGGATTATGCAGGTACTACTTGATGCACATTAAGGTCAGCTCAGTCACCCTTTTCCATTCTCTCATTTTTTTATGAGTAATGTTAAATTTGAATGCTCTCACCATTTTTTAAACAACATAAGCCACACTCTCACCATTTTCTAAAAAATTCTTAAGCTTGAATGCTCTCACCATTTTTAGAGATTAGACCATTTAGTATCTCATCAATTTCCATCAATTTGAGATGCACTAAAAATTTCAAAAACATTTGTAAAACCATTTTATAAAATCCTAAAAAATGCCCATTGACCACTTCTTTGCCTTAAGGATTCTCAGAACCCTCACTAAGTCACAAAAAATCACTTGTCATTTAGTTTCCCCATATTTTTTGGGCTCAAATCTCATGATCTCTCCATTTTTGTGAGTCCATTCCCATATTATTCTATCACACTCATCATCTTTTTCTTCTCATCATTTTATTCTATCACATTTCTTGGGAGAACTATATTTGGCCAAAAATTTTATTAGATATCACGTTCATGAAACTATGTAGGTAGAATCCACTTGTCTAGTGCATCTAGGGATAGATCAACCACCCCCTTTATTTTCTTCTCTTCCCCCATTTTTCTATTTGTTTCATTATCTCTTCTCATCTAGGAATAATGATTGTCATCTTATTTGTGTCATGTTGTTTTTACTAACATTGTGATTAACCACTATTTGGTTGTTGTTTCTCTTTGTTCTATTTTCTTTTTATTTCTTTCTTTTTTCTATGTGTTTTATTTATTTGTTTTTTTATTTGTTTGATTTATTTTTTTGCTTTGATTTAGTCTATGTGAATTTATTGGATGATTCCTTATGCATTATTCTTGAATCCATCCAAATTCATATGTCAACATTGTCATCATGGTTTTTATCACTGGTGCATTATTTTCCCTTGATTATTAGATCATATGTCAATCCATATGCATATTTTTGCCAAGTCCTCATGGTGTTTTGTCATTATTCCTACCATCATGTGCTTCAACAAAAATCAACTTGAAGAGTCTACACTATAATAGAACAATAAGATATCTCCTTGGCACCATCACCAATAAAATGCTTGATCTAATCCAAATCCTATCCAACATAGAGTAATTAAAAAAATTAAAGAATTTTAACCTTTACTAGTTTAGATGATCATCTCCTTACTAGAAAGTTGCCTAATTCATCTTTATCCTTAATAACAATTTTCCATCATCTTCCATATCCTATTTACCACAATCAGGATACAATGATTATAACCGCTTTTGGGCAAGTCATTGTATACCATCCCACTTGCATTACCAATGATTCTAACTACTTTTGCACAAATCATTATGTTTCCATCCATTTGAAGGTTGATGATTATGACCACCTTTGGGAAAATTAGTATCTTTATTTTTCCCAATTGGGGCATGTTTTTATTATGATAATGCTTATAACCACCTTTTGGCAAGCCATTATCTTTATCCACCCAATTAGTGCATGTTTTTATCCTACCAATGATTATAACCACCTATGGGAAATTCATTATTTTCCCTTCTATTGATTATAACCACTTTTGGTAAAATAAATCTCTAATTACCCTAATCCTTTTTTGATTATTATAAATACCTTTAGGCAAATCATCACCTTTTTTATCCCACTTATGTCAATGATTATAACTGCCTATGGGAAAATCATCCTATTTGTCTACCCTAACTAAAGTAGTTCCATCTACCACTGATTATAACTTCCTATGGGTAAATCAATCCCTTCTACCCCCATTTCATCTATTTTTTCCACTCATTTCCTTCTTTTGAGGGATCATTTTCTAACCCCTATGTCAACCACTCCCTTGAGGGGGCACCTATAGTTCATCCATTACCATTGAATTCATAAGCATATATGAGTTTTTCATTATTTGATAAGATGCTGATGTGATTATAGCTTGAAATACCTTTCCAAATAGGGGAAAACTATATACACCTAAAATTGGTCACCAATGGCTTCATACTGGACTTCAAATTGATTCTTACCAACCATTAAAAATTAATCCTAAAAATCAATGAACATCAAAAATTTGCTTGTGCATCATTCATCAAATCTCAAGATCCCATTGAGATATCCCTAATTTGGGTATCATATCATAATCAATACAAACCTCCATGGATTCATCTTTATTCATCTTTTAGCATTACAACATGTAATTTGATATAAAAACCAATTAAATGGGGTAAGTGCACACATTGAATTAAAAAAAATCTTATAAATGATAAAATACTAAATAAAATAAAATTCCTAGTTTAATATCCATGAGAAATTAATGAAATTCTAAAAAAGGAAATTCAAAAATGTAAATATCCTAGCTTTTTCATAATTACCTTTTTTGTGAGTTGACAAAAATACTAAAATATCTCACCCATGCCTATTCATTGCAAATCATGAGATTTTGACATCTTTTACCTCAACTAGGGTTAATTAGCTCACTTAGGTTAGGTTTAAACCCATTATATGTTTAAACTACACTCTAACTCACTTTGGGTTGGGGTTAGTTTTAAAACCTATAAATGTAATTATTTTCCTCTTCATTTAGAGAGCTTGGATAGAGTAAAGTTATAAGGTTGGTTTTGTAGTAATATTGAGAGAAATAGTGTTATAATTCCAAAATAAAAATCCAAATCTAACATCAAGCCACAATCCATGTGCCAAGGAGAGAAGGAGATAGCCAAGTTCCATTGCCAAAGATTCTTTGAGAACGAGCCAAGCAAGCCACACAAAAAATCTTGTGTGGCATTTAAGGAAGCTAAGGAATTTAGTATTATTTACATTTTAGTTATGTTTATAATTGGTTTTTTTCACTAATATCCCCCTATGATCTAGATAAGTAAGTTTTATGCATGTTATTATGTTTTTATTCAAGTTTTGTTACTTGTTCTAACACCTGATCTAACCACCCTTATTGGATTCCTTGATTATAAAGAGAATAAGAAGTATAATGAGTATAACAAGAAAAAGAAAAATTTTAAACAAGGTGACTATAATAAAAATTTACTCAATAAAAAAAAGAGTCTATATTCTAAAGAAGACAACAACTTTTTTGAAGTTAGTGATAAAGATATCTTAGATAGTGATGACCATAGTTTAGACCATAGAATTGACGAAGCTTTGTCCATAACCATAGAAGTTGAATATGGGAATAGTTAAAAAGAACAAGTCTTTATGGATTATGAAGAAGTGGATTAATAAGAATTTGAGGTTGATCTTGAGGCAGAGCATATCAATGCTTTGAATGAATATATGAGTCAGAGAAATAAAAACCAAAAGTTGAAGTTTCTAGTCAAAAGTCATGAAAAATAGATATGTATCTTATAAACTACGATAACTAAGAGTGTAAGAAGCTAAGGAGGCCATAAAAAATATCAAGACTCTTAGAAGAAGAAAATGCAAGTCTGAATTCTAAGGAGAGTGCAATGAGTACAAATATGAGATAAGTTCATTGAAGTTGGATTTGAAATAGTTTATAGTCAAATTTAAAAAAAATCAAAAGTTTGAAAAAAGCAATAGAATTCTTGATGACATATTTAATATTCAAAGGTCACTACTCATCAAAAAAGGACTTGGATACATGGATGACCAAAAGAGTATCAAGGAGGAGTATAATATTAGTAATCCAAATACATATATCAATGCTCTCAAGAAACTAGAGACTGTGAATGGCAATCATAGGTTAGGATAGGTCAAGAAGATTATCGCTCCTCTCAGAGAATTAAAAAAAGTGTCAATATTCCTTTCAAAAAAATTCTAATATCATTTCCTATCAGGCAACCAAATGCAATAAGGTATATGAATTCCTTATATGGCTACTATTTTTCTTATAATCAATTTGGACATAGAGATGTAGATTGCATATCAAATTATATAAATAATCATGCATGGAGAAGTGATATGAATAGTCATGGATTTACCAAAGAATTCTCAAATTCATTTGTCCAAAGGTCAAATATCTACATAAGTAGTATGATTTTTTACAATTTTAATAGAATTGGACATATTTCAAGATTCTTTAGATTGGGTTATGCAAAACTCCCTAGTTAAAATAAGAATGTGTATATTCAAATTGATAAGAAGTCAAAACCTTTAAAAATACTGAAAAAAGAGAAATAAAATGATGGTCCAAAGGAAGAAGAATCCATGTTATCACGAGATACTTTTTGCATTCAAGATGAGAGTTTGAAATGGTACATTGATAGTGGTTGTTCAATCCATATGACATGTGATAATAAAAAATTTATATCTTTGAAGAAAACTACTAAAGGTAAAATAAATTATGGAGATAATACAATAGCTAATATTAGTGGAAAGGGAATACTAAACCTTGACAATGGAAAAACTAAAACTGAGAATGTGTTATATGTAAAAGGACTAAATCCTAAGTTTTTGAGTGTTAGTCAAATGTATAATCAAGGATACACTCTAAATTTTCATGGTAAAGGATGTTAAATAATAAAAGCAAGTTTAGGAAGATTGGTATTAGATGTTAATAAGACTTAAAATAATTTTTATGTGTTGAATGAGATCAAGAAGTACAAGTTTTTTATGAGTCAAATGGATGAGATCTTTCTTTGGCATAGAAAAATGGGTCATCTAAACTTTGACAACTTAGTAAAGATAAGTACTAATAAATCAATTAGGAACATGCCTAAGATCACTAAGCCTATAAACACCTTATTTAAAGCATGACAACATGGAAAATAGACAATAAGAAGGTTCAATACAAAATAATATTTGATCAACTATGTGTTCCAACTAGAACTCAAAGTATTCAAGGTAAAAGTTACTTCATGCTTCTTATTGATGATTATACTATAATAACTTAGGTTGCTTTCTTGAAGGAGAAATATGGCATTCTAAATAATTTCAATATGTTCAAGGTTCTAATTGAGAATGAGATGGACTTAAAAATTAAGTGTCTAAGATCTCATAGAGGAAGACAATTCTAGTCAAATGAGTTTGATGACTTTTGTAAGAAACATAAAATCAAGAGACAGTTTTTGGCTACAAGGAAACTATAGTAGAATGGTGTGGTAGAAAGGAAGACCAAGACTAATTATAAAATGGTTAGGACAATTTTAAATGAGTCTAAATTTTTTGATAGATTTTGGATATTCTTCAGTTAGTTCTACATATAGATGCTACAATAAGATACTATAGAAGATTGTAGAGAGTAAACATGTGAGAGTGGATGAAACCATATCTAATAAGGTGAGCACACAACCAAGAGTTTATGTAGAGGATATTGACATCAAATAAGAATAAAAATAATTAGAAGAAGAAGAAATAACATAAGAAAGTTAAGAATAATGGGAAGATACAAGGGCACCTTTTAGATTTGTTCAAAAAAATCATGCAAAAATTCAAATCATCAGTGATATTGATGCCAGAGTGAATACTAGGAGAATTTTTATGAATACATCAAAAAATATAAAATTATCTCTATTTTTAAAGATATAACCAAAAAAAATCAAAATACAGAAGTGATAAGCATTGGGTGAATGCTCCAGAGGCAGAGCTTGATCAGATTGAGAAAATAAGATGTGGGAACTCATTCCTAGACCTAAGGACAAGAATGTCATTGGAGCCAAATGGATTTCTAGAACAAATTTACTGAATATGGTTATGTCATGAGAAATAAAGAAAGGATAGTATGTAAAGGCTATGCTCAAGTATAAGGTGTTAAATTTGAAGAAATTTTTACACCTTTGGCAAGACTGGAAGCCATAAGACTATTTTTGGCATATGTTGGTTTCAAGAATTTCAAGATATATTAGATGAGTGTAAAGTCCACATTTATCAATGGAAGTTTAGAATAAGTGTATATATAAAAACTTGAAGGTTTCTCTTTATCAAGAAATAAGGACTATATTTGTAAACTAAATAAATCATTATATGGGATAAAGAAAGCCCCTAGAGCATCGTATACAAGACTTGATAGATACTTGCTTGATTAAGGTTTCAAGAGAGGTGTTGTTGATAGCAATATTTACATCAAAATAGAATGTGAGCATAAATTAATTATATTTTTATATGTTTATGATATTATCTTTGAGTGATTATGACAAGATGTCTAAAGAGCTCACAGAAGTAATTCATTAAGAAATTGATATGTCTATGTTAGGGGAACTATCATTTTTTCTTGGATTACAAGTAGTTCACTAAAATAAGGAAATATTTATCTCTCAATCTAAGTAAATTAAGGAAATGTTAAATAAGTTTGATATAGAATATTATAAATTAGTAAGTTCTCTAATGACAATAAGTTGTAAGTTGAGTCAAGAAGATAAGCCATCCAAATTCAATTAGACCTTGTATAGATGCATGATTGGAAGTCTATTGTATACTACTACATCAAGATGTGATATCTTGCAGGTAGTAGGTCTAGTGGACAAATTTTAGAAAAAACTAGAAGATACACACTTACAAGCAGTTAAGAAGATATTTATATATCTTAAATGTATTATGGACTTTGGTTTGTGATACTCAAAAGGTAAGTGTAGACACTATAAAATTATACACTTGTAGTTTTTTATGATTAAATGCCTCAGTACCCCCTAAAGAACCCCTAAAACCATCTTAACCCTTAACCAACCCCTCCTAACCTAACCAAATCACTATTCTCTTATTCACATAGTACTATTTGAAAGTACTTTTCACTATCACTATTTACTATGTGACCCACTATCACTATTCATGATGACATGGCAAGTGACATAGAAAGTGACATCGAAGGTGATATGGAAAGTGAAATGAATTTGAAGTGAGGTGGCTTGAGGTTAGACATCATACCCCACTTGGGACCCACATCCAAGGTACCTAATGACATCACTAAGCACCAAAGGACCCCTCCTTTGAAGTATGGAACAATTTGCCCAATCAGACCATCATTCAACATGTGTTTTTGTCCTCATTCATAGATAATGATGCCAAAATTCATGGGGAACTTAGACAAAAGATGGAAGTGAGTGGTGGAAATTATTTTGGATGCATATGAGCCCATGTGTATGATTCCCTCTCCATTTAGACTCTTTCTCAAGTTGGGATACAAACCAACAAAATGTGAGACCTATTAACTAAGTGGGAATATTACCCCCTTATCTTTCATGACCACTCATGCACCCACATGGAGAATGGTGCTAAAATTCATGGGGCACTTAACTAAAAGATAGATTAGCTTGGTGAAAAGTCCTTTGGCATCATTTGACTCCATGTTCATGATTCCCACTCTAAATTGGACTCATGTTCAAGGTGGGAGACAAGCCAACTGTTAGGGTGTGGAGCTAAAAGCTTCAACTATTTGCAGACACAAGAAGAGGATGCTGAAGAACCAGAAGCACCAGCATCAGCAGCATGACCAATGTCGGTCAAATGCAGTGCAGAAGGAAACCGGTGATGGTAGGATGTCGACCGATGTCGACAGCACCAAGCAAGCAGGGATCGACATCAGTCGCCTGTGTATTTCCAGAACTATTGTTGACAAACAGTCAGTTAAGTGAAGTGAGTGTTTGCATGTCAAATGACTAATTATAGTCACGAGCTGCGTGTCTAATTATTGTAGTTAGATTTCTATTTTTGTAACCATGGGATTCTATTTAAAGACCCATGAGGCATGTATTGTAATTACCAAGAAGGCAAGTAAAAGCATTGAAGCAAGCAAGGTCAAGGAGATCTACAGGTGTAAGGTCAACGAGATTAGCTGAAGCATTCAAGGAGGGATAGTAACTCAGGTTATAGAGTTGGTTTTGTGTTGAGCAAGAGAGAGAGGGAATAAGGTCTTGAGGTGTGGCAAGCCTTTGAGGTGGAGGAAGAAGTGTCATCTTCCTTATTGTATTTTCTTCTAGTAATATCTAATACAAGAGTGTGTATTGTCTCTCAAATTCTTTGTTGTCTCAAGTTTCTAGTTACTTTATCATTGTGGTATAATTTCATTTTTAATTGCTTATAAGTAAGTAATCAATTGTGCTTCCATTGGATAAGGGGTCTCCTAACACCAACAATGTGGGAATCCCACCACCCTTATTCCATTTATCATTTATGAGCCCACTTGAAAAATGGTGCCATACTTCACTATTTCACTTCTTTCGCATGTTTCTTGACAACAAATTCTATAAATATGACCCTCCACCTTCACCCATGGTTAAGTTGAATTTTTTTAAAATAATTCTTGTTGTAGGTTTTCTAATTTTTAATGAGTTCATCATCTTGGAGGTTAAAATAAATTAAAGCAACGAATCTCTGTCAGAATTGCTACAGGATTCTTTAATAACACCATCATCCATAGCCATCTTCAATAAGGCAAGGTAATATTTGTTTATTTTTTTCATTTATTTATTTATTTACCTTTGACCTTTACTTTTATTAACCTCCAAACCATATACCCCATTTCCATATTTATCCCACTTACCTTTTTCCATCTTCATCCCATTCATCCCTTTTATCTCATTTTACCTCTTTATCCCATTCATTCTTTTACCTCATTTTCCTCTTTGTTCTAGTTACCTTTGTTTTTATTTTGACCATATTCATTATTTTAAAATTTTAACCATTTACCAACCATAAAACCAAACTATCTTTTGACTCATATCAAATTACCAAACCAAAAACCACCATTTTGCCTTAACCAATTTTTAGGACTAGTTGATTTATCTAGTCATTGTCTTAGCAAAGCATTTTACTTATTTATTTTAATTTTAGTTATTAGTTGTTAATTTTTGTTTTGAGTTTCATTTTTTTTCATTTTATGCAAATTATATCATTTCTATTTATCAAACTTAAGTGTTTAAAGTAGGTGGATTGACAACCTCCTAGAAAGCTTTCACTTCTAGGATCTAGCTCACGCTAGATAATCTACCCATCTACTTGTCTAATAAACAAGTTGTTTTTAGTGTTTTATTATTTTTAGGTCATCCTCCTAATATAAATAGTATCTCTCCACAATCACTTATATTTAATGTGTGCACATTGTAACAAGTTTTTCTACCACCCTTCTTCACTACTTTCCTTCTTTACATACTAAGAAAAACAAAAAAAAAGATAGAAATATTTCGGCACACCTGGTGGGACCCTTGATTTTTATTAGGTTCATTTATGTTTTAGGAAATTTATTTGTATTATTAAAATGTCATTTAGTTTCACATCTCATTATTCTAAAATTCAAATGTTCCTTTCTTCCTTTCAAAATGCATATTTTAGTCTCTTTTTCTTTCTAAAAAATCAGAAAATAAAAAAGGAAAATTATCATTCTTTTTTTGCATTTCCAAAGTCAATCATCATAAGATTATGACTTGAATTATCATCTTGAATTTAGGGTTGCATTCTATTTTTTCTTGTATTCATTTAAAAATAAATCAAATTTTTCTTTTGGTTAAAGTTAACTTGCATACATAGTTTACTTGCTTGTTTAATTAGCTTATATAATTTAATTTAAGCAAATAAAATTAACAATATTACACAAATGTTACATAAACCAAACCACTTGTAGTAAAACAAATATAAAACACACTTGAGACAAGGCCTGAGTAGGATTTCATCACCTAATAGATCACCTTATCCTTTCTCAATTATCATACTTGTATTTAATCACCAGGGGGATAACCAACTCAACTCTCTAGTTAAGTATAAACTTTGGATAAATGGTATAAAGGATAAGCATCCACACTAGCTATGAGATCATGAAGTGAAGGGAGCAAGATCCAAGTATCAAACCATGTACCTGATCTAATATATAATTATTTTTTAGCACCTAAATATACCCTGAAACCAAACATAGATTGATTTTTAGGACCTATTCAAGCCAATTTTCCCTTCACACTTTTTTAAGGCATAAGCCAAAAGAGAGATTAAAAGGAATCCTAGGACTTAATGCATTTTTAGTGAATGCATTGTTTGCCTTGAATTTTCTTTTATTACTATTTATTTTGAGGTTTGAGAATCTATCATTCCTTTCCTATTTTCTCATTTGGTTCTTCCTTGCCAATAGTGAAGGGATCTTGAAGAATAAAACTCACCACCAAGTCAACCAAACTCTTCCACCTCTCCATCCATGAAACACGTTTCCAAACCTGAAGACTCCCCTCACTCTCCAAAAAGTCCTATTCAATTAATCCTAAGAGATACATATTTTTTTTCTTTCATAAACAACAATCACGTAGCCTTACAACATTACCTTAGAAGTACATCTTACCAAATCTTGATTTTTACCCTGCCTATAGATCCATCTTATACCATACCTCTCCACCTCATGGGGAGTACTTCCACTACCATGATAACTACTCAACCTTTAGTTACCCAATCCCTTTCATCGACCAATAACCCCCTTGAGGCTACCACTCAAAATCATCTAACCTAAACTACAACTACACTTATACCGCTTAATAATCACTCCTCTGTAATAAGAGTGCTTACCTCTATCACTACCCATCTACTTATAGTTACCTGTAACCCATAAAACACTACTATATTTCAAATCCTTATGATATCGATACCCTTCATGTTACCACTAATTAGTATAAAGGTCACTACCCTTCCATTGACCACTAACCCAATTGCTACTCCTACCCAACAAGTGACCTTTAGTTATCTCCATAATCCCCAAGTGCACATGTCTGATACCTAACCACCCAAAACTACCCAACCATTGGTATCCACATACCAATATGTGGAAAACTCTCAACCATCCACCCACTATCAACATGTTTCTCAACCACTACTACAATATGTAGCTTAAAACCTCCTGGGTACTCATCCCCAAACAAAATTCATGAAGATGATCATGGATAAGATGACTACCCTTAAATCATACATCTCTAGAGCCCATAATCTCTTGTCCTATGATCAAATTTACAATGATCCTATTCACCCTTTAGTCCCTATAAGACCTTGTCTAGCCCAGTGGGAACTTCCAAAATTTACCAAGTTTAATAATAAGGAAGACCTTTAAAAACATTTAAGAGTTTTTAGACATTCATACTACTAGATTTCCCATGATGATGCTTTTTCCCCCATACCTTTCCTATGTCATTATCCAGACCAGCATTGGATTGGTATAGTGTCAAACCCAAACATTCCATCTTCTCTTTTAACTAACTAGCCCAAAACTTCTTAGATCATTTTTCGATCAATATATCCAAGAAATTTTCCATTACCGACCTCTACTTCATAAATAAATTCAAGGATGAGTCTATTTCCAATTTTGTGGCTCATTAGTGGAACCTAATTAGCCAACTTTCTTTTTTCTTACCTCAACTCAAACTTATAGAGCTCTTTGCTCAGGCATGTGCCAAGTATATCTCATCCACATTACATGTCCAAATATTTTAGACCTTTGATGAAGCTTTTACCATGTCTCATAAACTAGAGAACTGAGCCATTGATAAAGGAAAGCTTAAACTCAAAAATAAGAACTCAACCTATAAAACTAATGAGTCTTCTTCCTCCAAGTCAAGCAATCAGCCCAATATAAATACCAAGAATAAAGGAACCACAAATGCTATTTCCCTCAAATCCATGCCCCCACCATATACCAACCAATAAAAACCAAAGAACCAAACCTCCATTGCCTCTAATTCTTTAAATAAAAACCTAAGGAACTAAACTTGGAACAACTAGAAGCAATTAACTCCACTTGGGGAACCCTATGCTTTTATTTTGGAAAAGTTATTAAAATCTAATATCTCTAACTTCCACCAATTAAACCACCCCAAATAGTTTGATGCTTCTCTCCCCATGCTGGGTTGGTATAATAAAAATGACCATGTGCCTTTCACCGACTCATAGGAAATGATATCAATAGGTGTAATACCTTTAAATACCTTATCCAATCCTTCATTTACAAGGGGGAGCTTAGATTGGACAACCCCAATTCACCACCCAACCAAGCCCTTAATTTATTTAGGAAACCTTTTCCAAACCATTCTCCCACCAAAAATGAGAGTAACAATGTTGAATTCTCTCGACACCCATACCGTTAACATGGTTCTTGACACACCCACTAATAAATAACCTGCTCACCAATATACTAACCCCTCTCTATTTATTGAAATAATACAATTAACTTCTACCCTTTTAGACATCTAAATATATGAATTAACCATATCCATACATTCAATAGAGGTTAACACACCTATCTCCCCTATTATAAAACCATCCATTCCACCTTTGGAAGCTATCTCATAAGAAAAGATAACTTCACCCACTAAACCCCTAATTTTGGAACCTTCCATCAAAAACTAAGAAAAAGGTAATGGAACCAAATCAAAACCTCTAACCCCTTATTTTTTAGACCAAAATATCCCTTCCAAACCAACCAAAACCTCCACCCAACCAACCAAAACCTCCTCTAAATTAGCTGACCCTCAAACACCTAAACCCACCAAGATAACTAAAGTAACCAAATCCCCTCCAAAACCAATAACTAAAGAAACCAAAGAGGTAAATCCACTCAAAGGCCAAAATCCTTGAATTTTACCTCTCTCAACCTTTCCCTCCATTTTGGGTCCTCATCCCTCTACCTTGATCATGAAGCCCATTATTTTTACCAAAACCCCACCACCTCTGTAGGTTACACCTTCACACTTACTTCCTAATGCACCTTTCTTTACTGCACCAATAATACCTAAGTTTCCTACATTTTCATCCTCCACCTCTAGCTCATCAACCATCTTACCTAAACTAAAACCATCAACCAAGTGTACCACCTTACCTAAGACACCTGTCACCAAACCTACTTCCAAACAACCTTCTACCTCAACACCCAAAACAAAAATTGATAAACCTTTACCACCCTTAATTGAGTCTTACCTAATCATTCTCTAATGGTTATTACAAATCTCTTCCTTGATCTTACTACCCATCAAACACTTTGACCCTTCACATCCCAAACCATCATAGTTCAACAACAATTTGATTTGTTTATACCAAAGGACACCTAGCCATGATACAAAGAATTGTAAGGATCTCTAAACTCTCATCAACTACCTTTAAGATGAGGATAATCTATTAATATATGAATCTCTTATGTCACCCATACAAACCTAAATAACAACCACACCTACCCAAAACTTACCCACTCACCCACTCTCACCCAATAATGAAGATGAGTCTAACCACTCTACCTCACCCTTTCCTTCTATCCATACTATCAACATGTTCATTAGATCATAGAAAAAGGATAAATGGAAGGCTAATGTGTCCATTCCTTAGAATTACCCCTCTTCACATTCCCAAGAAAATCACACCCAACCATCTCCATATTCAATAAAATCTTAGGTGTCTATCTTAGGTACCCCCTAATCTAAGCCTTAATACCCTAATCCATATGCAATATCTCTCCAAAAACCTATCCTTAAGTAGCTTCACCAGACCCCAAAAAATAATGAGATTGTATGAGTTAATTCCTACTTTTTCCCATCATTTCCAAGCACTCATAGAGGCCTTAAAATACATCTAGGTCCAAGACAATGACCCTCAACCTTTAAATACATTTTTTGGTGCCCTCCAAACTTCCAACCTTGTCGCCTTTAAGAAATTAGAAATGCCTTCCATTCACCTTGAGGACCTAGATCCCTCACTCTTTATTACCACCTACATCAAAAAAATCCATGTCAAAATGGTGATGATTGATGAGGGAGCTAGAATTAACATTATATCCTCTTATGCTAATGACCAACTCAACTTACTAGACAATATCATGTTGGAATCCATAGTGGTCCCTTGATCCTTTAATGACACTATGGCCACTACCTTGGGAACTATTTTCCTTCATATCCATGTAGGACCTCACACACTCCTTTAACTCTTCTATGTGGTGGAAGGAGAATTCTAATACAGCATCCTATTGGGATGACATTGGATTTACTCCATGGAATGTGTTCCCTCTATCCTCCATTAATTCATAAATTTTGAGCATGAGGGCTATATCATCAATATCCAAGTAGACCCAAATCCTTTCTCAATATGCAACATGACATATCACCCTAATGATGTCTTCATAAACCCATCTGATGCACTTTCAGTAGTTACACCCCAAACACCAACCATTAATGAAACATCAACTAGCTCATCTATCCCTTCTTCACAGATCCCTATAAAGGAGCCCTTGGGATCTATGTTCCAATGATTCTTATTAGGCGAGTATTGTATTCTAGTGTTGTATGTTTTCCCTACTCCTCAAGAATATGAGAACCTCAAACATGACCCTTCATATGACCTTAACATCAAAACCATCATCCCTTTTAGTCCCCCCAAACATCAAATAAACTTCATCTATGGGGGACTTTATTAGCAAATTCTTGCTCCCACCACTACCTCCATCTAACCATTCACCTCTAACTTTTCATACCTTGACAAACTAGCATTCACTGGATTATACCTTCATAGGTGTGCCGAGAAGGGATTTGTTCTGGGCTGATATGAATAATGACCTCATGAGTTACCTTTGATAAAAACCCAGAAACCTCATGAGTCATTTGACCTTGGGTTTGTACCACCTAAAGAACCCACCAATTCACCCAAACTTATTAACACCATCAAGGAAAGCATCCCTTCCTCACCAACCCAACCTCCTTCAAAGTCTAAGGATTTTGATATCATTCCACCTAACTTTTTTTATCAACATCATTAGTTTAGGCTTCTTAACCTATCAAAAGGATGGCCAAATTCAAACCCTTCCTCTCATCCATCCTAAAATGATAGAGAAAGATTCTCCTACCATCAATACCATCCAACATCAAATGATGATTCTATTCTCACCTATTTTGGTGCCCTAGATTCCTCAATCCATAAATCCCTTCATCCTAAATCCTTGACCATGTTGAATGAATCCACCATGGATATCATCTTGGGCACTATGAAAAACCCTTGCATTGTCAAATTCGGCCAATCACTGAATGTTGAAGAACTTCAAGACTTCTCCTCTTTCCTCTAAGACTACATCATAACATTTTCTTGGTCTTATAATGATATGCCCAAGATTGACCTTTCCATTGCTACGCATAACATATTCACTCATCATGATGCCAAGCTTGTTAAATAGAAACTTTGATGCATGCATCCTCACATAGCCCTTCTCATCAAAGAAGAGCTTCAATGTCTCCTATCTTTAAACTTCATTAAACCCATTGACTACCCCTAATTGGTCTCAAATATCATACCTATCACCAAATCCAATAAGGTTATATGCATTTTTATGGACTTTTGTGCCCTTAACCTTGCCTTCCCTAAGGATGACTTTATTCTACCTAGTATTCACCAACTTTTTGATCTTATAGCTATCCATGAGATGTTATCTCTCATGAATAGGTTCTTGGGTTACAATTAGATCTTGATTTCTCCTAAAGATCAGCATAAAACTTCCTTTACCACCCCGTGGGGAAATTTTTGCTATAGAGTCATGCCTCTTGGTTTAAATAATGCTGGTATAACCTACTAGTGAGCCATGACCTACATCTTCCATGACCTCATCCACACCATTATACAGGACTATGTCGATGACCTCGTGGGAAAATAAAAATCTTGCCAAGATCATTTGAAAGTTCTCATCATTATCTTCAAATGCCTAATCCATTTCCATGTCAGACTCAACCCTAAAAAATGTGTTTTTGGGGTCCTTTCAAGAAATATTATTGGCTTTATCATCTCTCTTTAAGGAATTGAAGTAGATCTTACTAAGGTAAAATAAATCTTGGAGATGCCCCCTCCTACCAATCTTAAGCAACTTTGTAACCTATAGGAAAAGCTTCAATCCATTCATCATTTCATTTCCTATCTTTCAAACTAGTGCCAACCTTTCCATTACCTTTTGAAGAAGGATGCCTCTTTCAAATGGAATAGTGATTATCAAAAACTTTTGAATCATTCAAATAGTACCTTTTGTCACCACCTATCCTCATCCCTCCTAAAGATGACCACTCATTTTACCTATACATCTCTGCCACCAACCATTCCCTAGGGGAAATGTTAGCTCATCAAAATGAACAATACTAAGATTAAGTCATATATTACATTAGTTTCATGCTTGTAGAATATGATACTCAGTATACCCATACCAAGAAACTCTATTTAACCCTAACTTTTGTGGCCACCAAACTCTGTCACTACCTTTTTAACCATAAAACCTATGTCATAACCAACATCAACCCAATCAAGTACATGCATTCCAAGCCATACCAAAACTAGTGTATGGATAAGTGGCTTATGCTCTTAGCAGAGTTTGATCTTGATTTCCTTCAACAAAAATAAATTAAAGGGAAATTCATTTCCAACCAATTCGTTGAATCACCTTTGACATATCACCAACCACTTCCTATTAAATTCCCAAATGAATCCATCTCTACTCTTTCCCAAGAGGACATAACCTGCCAAATGACTATGTTATTTGATGGTTCAAAGTGTCAACATGATGAGGGAGCCAATATTATCCTTATCCCCTTTGGTGTTGAACCCCTTCTTCTATCCTTCAAACTTGACTTTGAATGCAACAATAATATGGTTGAGTATGAAGCCCTAGTCATAGGTATCCAAACCACTCTAGCCTTGGGAATTAAGACAATCAATGTCTTTGATGATTTTTAGCTCATGGTCAACTAGGTTAATGGTTCTTATCAATGTAATAATTGTGTCTTACAAAAATACAAACTTTTAGTTTGCAAAATCTTAACATCATTCATATGTCACCTAGTCCAATCTATCCCCTGATATACCACTAAATTTGTAGATACAATGGCTTGCCTTACTTCCCAAATCCCTTCTCAGTCTTCCAATTACAAAATATTTATCACCATTCACCATTTTACCACACCCTCTTATGACCAATCCAACCTCCATACCATTTTTAGTGTCCCCATCCATCACTTGGTACAACCAAACTTTTAACTACCTCAACCTAGGCATCATTCCTCCCAACCTCTCTAAGAATGCCTGAAGAACCTCTATCTAGAGTACCTCTCATTACACCATATTAGGGGTAATCCTTTACAAATGAGGTTTTGATGGTCTCCTTATTTGTTTCCTACATATCCATGAAGCTTCCTATGCCATCAAGGAAATGTATGATGGGATATGTGGGGGACACTTTAGTGGTCTAGAGATCACTAAATGTATCTTTCACCTTGGATACTATTCACCCACCTTTAACCAAGATTGTTGTGATTATGTAAAAAAGTGTGTTTAATGTCAATAGCACACTAACTTAAATCACATGCCATCCAATGGCCTCTAAATATCTAAGAACTTTTAGCCTTTCTCATAATGGGGGCTTGATCTCATTGGGGAAATCAACCCCCATTCTTCACATTGGCATAGCTCCATCATCACAACCACTAAATATTTCACCAAATGGGTGAAAGTTATCCCTCTTATCTTGACCAAAGTAGAGAATATTGTCAACTTTATCAACCATCATATCATCTATTGCTTTGGTGTTCCTCATAATATCATCACTGATAATGGAAAATATTTCAAAAACAAACAAGTCTTAGGTTTATGTGATGCATTTGGAATCAACTTAAGCTTTTCCTTGCCTTACCATCCACAAGTAAATGGATAGGTATAAGCCTCTAATAAAATACTAACCAAAGTTGTCAGTACTTCAGGTTGGGATTGGCACTTACACATCCCATTCACTTTATGGGCCTATCACACTAGCATTTAAACCTCTACGAGTGCTACCCCTTTTTCTCTAGTCTTTGGAGCAGAGGCAATTTGCCTCTTGAAAATCCCCTCTCTTCTCATATATTTGAAAGATCTGATTTATAATGAAGATTATTGTTAACACCATTTAGCTCAACCTGAGCTACTTGATGAGTGTCATTTAACAGCCCTCATCCACCTCCATATCTATCAAGAACATATCAAACATGCTTATAACAAATCCCTCAAACAATGAGACTTCAATATCAAAGACCTCGTCCTAAAATAAAACCAACATGGAGAAGAGTAAATGATGAAATTTTTCTTTCAATTGGCTTGGACCCTACATCATTACCCATAAGTATGGATCAGGAGCTTATCATTTATCCTCTCTCGAAGGCAAACTAGAACCTAAACCTCTTAATGCTTCACATCTACGTCCATTTTTTTGTTAAAGAAGGATAAAGCTCACTATTTTTGTCTAACTTAAGCTCATCCCTTGATTATGATATTTTAACCTTCACCCATCTTCCTCTCCTTTTGAGGACAATTGATTACAACATAGAACCATGTGATTAACCATCATAGTCATAGCCTAATCCTAAATATGGGTACCATGGCTCTACCCATGGCATGGTTCTCATGGATACTTTTCATCTCTAACAAGATGGAATTCCATGGTCATTATCTCTCGAAACCACATCTCTTCACATATCATTAACCTTCTTGTGTTAAAATTTTGCCCTCATAATGGTAAACCTCTAAACCTAATTAGACTTGTCTATGTCTAAAAAAATCACATCCAAAGACAATTTAGATACCTAAGTATTACTTGAGTCAATATATTAATCATTATAGACTGCTCCCTTGAAGGACAACTACCCAAAAACAAATTAAAAATTGTCAAATATAAGGTAGACTGTTCCCTTGAAGGATAGCTATCAAGAGCACTAAACAAAGCCAATAGACTTATACCACTCCCTTGAAGGATGGCTAAGTTAACTTTCTCAAAAGAAGAGTAATTCCTTGGAAGCTTCTCACATTGATTGGATTCACATATACAATAATAAAATAAAAGACCCACTATCACAATCAAAACAAATTCTAAATAATCTTGAAAGTTGCAATCAACTCTTAAACAACATAATAAGATGGAAGCCATAATCAGCTTTCACATGTAGACTTCTTGCATTGATTAGTCTACATCTATAATATGACATGGACTTATCTATTATCATTCTTATGTCACCTATAAAAGGGGAGAACTTACCCACATAACATTACCATACATATTACCCTTTATCCTTCACACCACCTATCGCCCATCTTTCCTATATATTATCTATAAATTAGGGGATTTAGAGCTTACTTAACATGATATGATCAATAAACTTGTTTTATCAACCAACCCATATGTGAAGCATTTGAAGGGCTTATGTTGCTTAACCTAGTACAACTTTGAGTTTTATTTTGTTTTTTCCTTGTCAACAAATAGGAATCATACCTCATTTCTTGTTCTCTCATCATTGAGTCATGTATTCTATTATACCCATGTCTCATGATTTTTCATCTAATATGGTTATCTAACTAACTTATGTGTCACCACTATCATCCATCAAATCATCACAACCCTAACCATGAATAACATTAATGTCAAAATACCTCAACCCACCTTTTGTGCACACCCTTTTTCCACAAACCTTCAACAAAGCTAAACCATGTGGTCCATCAAATTGGGGCAACCCATTTGAGCACCATTCTAAAACCCTTATCAAACTACATTGGCCTAATATCCATGGACTATGTAGGCACTGCTTGACTTCTAAGGGTAGTTTAACCACTAACAACTAATTACCCTCCCCTTTTTCTTCTCATTAATTTCCATTTCTAACAACATCCTCTTGCTTAAGGCATCCTATATCATGGAAGCTTTGGATTTTTCCTACCATCCTTGTATTTTAACATCATTTAATATGTCCTCTTTGTTTTTCCCCCCATTGTTTGGAGAACTACATTGGCCTAATGTCTTTTTAGACTATGTAGGTAGTGCTCAGTTACTAAGGTCAGCTTAGCCACATCCTTTATTTTACCTTCTCACCTAATATATTTTCCTCCACTTCTCTACCTATCTCCTTACTGAATCCCTCCCTTTAGCTAGTCAATCTCTTTTAACCACTTTTCTAGCTTATCAATCTCTTTTAACACAAGGATTGATAGCCTTCCTCATTGACCCCTCTTATCTCCCATAAAGCCACCACCTACTCTACTTCATTGGCCTCCACATCACCTTTACTTGTACATGCTACACAACTCACTCTCCCACCCAATTTTCATGTTTTTTGTCCCTCTCTCCACTTATTACCAACCATGCCCTTTATTCCCTTCATCTTTTTCCACCATCCTCATCCTTTCCCCTTACGCTTGGTAACTTGTCATACCCTCTTCCTCACTACTTTTTCCTCACTAATTCCACGTCATTCTATTCCCTTGCACACTGATGGACACTTTTACTTCCTCTTCTTTGCTACCACCTTCTTACTTCTCTTCCACTACTTCTAAACCATATTTATTTCAATTCTCATTTCTTTTTTTCCTCTTCCCCATCTTTCCAATCTAGCATGCTTTTTATTTCTTCTAGCATCTCATTTTTTCTTATGTGTGCCACCACTCTTTGTCGATTCACCACTCTTCCCACCTTTTCCATTTTTTCCTCCACAACTAGCTTCTAACTGGGTCTTCATCCTTTGAAAATCCTTCCATAATTTCCCTTTTTTCTTATCAGTTCTAGCCTTTTGCACTTTGTATTCCCCTTTTCCTCTTTCCATCTTAGTACTCAGTTATCTTTTGCATCTGTGTGAGTGTCCATACTTTATATCCCTGATTCAATTCTTCCTTTTCCTTCTTATCATTCCTAATCTTCATCCCTTATTTTCATCTCATTCCATTTTATTGTGTTCCCCTATTTTTTCACCACATCACCACTTTTTGGCTTGTCAATCTCTTATAATGACCCATTCAACTTGTCAATCTCTTCTAACAAGCTAAATAACACATACCTTATCTCTTCAACTTCTTATCCACCCATCTTTTTATTCCCCTCATTTTTATTAACCCCTTTCCCATTTTCCACCCCATTCTCATCTCCCACACCACCATCAAATTTGCTTCATTGTTCATCTCCTTGCCTATCATCATCCATAATTACTTGGTCATGTCATCACCTACTTCTTCACTCTCTTGTCATCCTTTTTGTGTCATCATTTCACTCCTTTTTCCTCCTATTTATTTTTATTTCATGTGTTTCCTTATATTTCATTCTCATCACCAAACTATTTTCTTTTTTAGACCTATTTTCAATTCTCTCATAACTTACAATATTTCTCATCCTCCCCTTACCCTTCATCATTATTACACTTCTCTCCCCATCCTTTTCAATTCTCCAATCTATCATGTTTTAGTACATTCCTCAAACCCCCATCTTATACCTTTTCTTTTTCTTCTCTTTTCTCCATTTCATTTCATTTTTTTCATCTCCCTTGATGACATTCCTTATTCTTACTGACCTTTTATTTTCCTCCTCCATATCCATGCTTAGCTCTTTTCATCCTTCTCCACCTTCATATTTATTTGTGACCTCATTATTTTCTTTACCTATCTCTTCATCCATCTTCTGGTTTGCTTTTACCTCATCCCTTATTGGATCTCATTTATTTTCTCCCATTAGCACTCCATCTTCTCACTCATTTGAGTGTGGTCACCAGTAACATTGCTTATACATGAGTATACATGCTTGCTTCCTTGTGTACTTTACTCTCTTGTTTTAATGCATGAAATCTTGTCAAGATCACTACTTCAAGACATCCATTTCTTCCTTTAGTTTATTTATCAGTTAATCATAGATCTTCCTTTTGTACCTCTCCAACTACTCCCTTCACCCTATCCATCACCTCTTTAACCTTTAAACTCTCTACACATTTTGAGTGTACTTGATAGAGTGTGATCAGCACACATTTTTTTAACCTTTAAAGCATGCTCATGTGACACATTTGTAGGGCTTATCTTCATTAATCAAAGCCTAATTTGGCTATTTTCAGTCCTTATCATAGAAGGAACATCATGCCCTCTTCTCATCTTAATGTTCTTAGATGATATTTTCATTATGACATTTGTCTCTTGACTATATTCTTCACTTTACCATTAGTTTTGTTCATTGCTTTACCCCATATTCTTTACCTTAAGTGAGATTACAACAATCATAACCATAACCATCACATCCATAAGTATCCACATAACCCTAAGCATGATAAAATTCAAACAAGACATCCAAAACATTTTGTACATATTTATAGTAAACTATGAAATATTTTTTTTAGGGTGCAAGGAGTCACATGGTACATACAAAGTTATCAAACTATCCACACCTCACTTAAGGCCTCTACATACATTATTTTCCTACCTAAGCATTAGGCTAATTATCTAGTGACTCTAGATTTGTGTTCATCCATCCTTCTACTTAATTACTCCCTGAACTAACATTCATAACATTCCCTATATCAGTAGCCACTGAAGGGTGTACTCTATTCTCCTATTCCACATTCAACCCCATAGGGTGAGAATCATATTTTTATATAGATCTTTCACCCTACTCACCCATCATAGCTACATCCCTCTACTCTAGTTGTTCTACTCACATAGGTACCACCTATTATTACCTTAGCACATATACCCTTGGAGAGTGAGGGTTCCCTCCATGCATAGGTTGAAGGTCATATTATTTATCCCTATACCTTTTGAAACAAAAGTCTCACCTTCTTCACTACTAAGGAGGTAAGATTTTAGGCTCAAGATCAAGCCATGGGTGATTTTCCTCTTGTTATTGGTTTAACAGCACTTCCACTATTGCCATTACATGTTATAGTATTTGATAGATATGCACAATCACTGTGTAGATTATTTTGGGTTATGGGGATTGTTGATTATCTCCACTATTGCTCCCATTATTCACCATATTTAACCTATAGTAGTTTTTTGCACCTTGAATAACTTATAAAACCAAATGACTTCATGATAGGCATTCATTCTTACCATGATTCTTTAAATAGACTACCCAACTATTATTCCTCACTAACATGATCATCCATTCCACTTATGAGGAGGGTCTTGTGATTCCATTGATTCCCTTAAATAGTCTTCCCACTTGAAACAATCCTATCTACTTACCTTTTTATGTGGACACGTAGCCTTCAAACTAACTAGTCATCTTGATATAGTTATTAATAATTATCATGATGTCTTTTTGTTGCCCTTATCATTTGATCTACATCTGATGTCTCTACTTGCTTTACTATCTTACCATCCTTATGGGCCTAGTGGTAATTTTCATCATTATCACCTTTAACTTGGTTGATGTAAATTGGCTTCTAGCCATGGGTTGCTATAATTATCATGCCTTCATAACTATTATTGTTGCTAGTGGTGTTAGCTCCCAAATATTTGTCACTATAGAAGCTCCCCTATCTTATCTAATTATATAACTAATATCGTGGACCATGTATCTCCTTACTAGAAATTCCTCTTCTAAGTGGAACCCAAATTCATTAGTTCCAAGGAATTGGAATAGAGGATGCAAACATGGCCACCTTTTATCTAGCCTACCCATGTAGCTCTTGGGTCAAACACAATCCACTCTCTATCATTCACCATGGTGCTAATTTTCCAAATTAGAGAATCTAATTATCCATCAAATAAATTATTTACAAATAGTCACTTCACTACTACCCATAAAACATGGCTCGTAATGGTGATGAACCTTTGACAAAGAGACTATGTAGATATTGATATATGCCCATCTCTTAAAACTCAGCTTGTAGTAATAGTTTATAGTACTGTGCTTATACCCTCACATAATTTTATAAGGTGTAACCTCCTCACAAGGCACGGCACCTTTTATTTAGCTTAGCTCTATCATAAGACATTTGTGATGCTTAGCCTTTTGTTACCCACTTATTTATCTACCTTACCCATTTGTGTCTTTTCCTAATGCATGTGGGATTATAATGGTGACTATTCACCAATCTAAATCATGACACCTCATTGTTACCAAACTATCAACCTAAACCTAACCATGTGGTATATCACATTAGGGTAGCCCATATGAACTCCACTAAGAACTACATTTGGCCTAAATTTTTGTTGGATATCACATCTATAGAACTATGTAGGAAGCCTCCACTTGCCTAGTACATATGGAGTCATCTTAGACACCCCCTACTTAAACCCTTACCAACCACTCTCTTTGACCAACTAGCCATTCAACCATGTTCACCTTGACATTTGCCATTTAGACCCAAAATACTACATATCTTTATGATGACTTTGCCTAGACCATTTTGAATGAACCAACCAACCTTGCCATGTTTCATTTGTTCATGACCTAACTATTTGGGTTGTTTTTCAATAACACTTCCTACCTTGGATACCTACAACCAACCTCAATCATATATAGATCGCTTAATAGGCATGACCCAATTAATAATGACTAATGTTGTGGACCAGTTACCCCTGACATATGTCCCTCTAGATCCAAACTTAAATTAACCAACATGGCAACTTTAGTTCATGTGTGATCTTGGATACCACACATAGTCATGCTTTATGTGCATGTTTGCATCTTAAATACTCAACTACCTTGTAGCACCACCTAATTCCTCCCCACCAACCACTTATCAAACCCACACCTAATTTTTCTTTACCTCATCGACTCTTAGTTTGAGGGGGAACACTTCTTCCCATACTTAGGACATCCTGACCTTCAATCAAGTGATCCATTTTTATTTTGTAGCTTATTAATTCAAAGTTACATAACAAAAAGGGGTAAAATGTAGACACTAGAAAACTACACACTTGCATTTTTTGATGACTGAATGCCTCAAAACCCCCTAAAGCCTTCTTAACCCTTATCCAACCCCTCATAAACTAACCAAATCACTATTATCCTATTTACATAGTAATATTTGAAAGTACTATTCAAAATTACTATTCATTATCACCATTCATTATGGGACCCACTATCACTATTCATGGTGACATGGCAAGTGGCATGGAAGGTGATATGGCAAGTGACATGGCTTGGAAGTGAGGTGGCTTGAGGTGGGACATCATACCCCACATGGAACCTGCTTTCAAGGTACCTAATGACATCACTAAGCACCAAAGGGCCCTTCCTTTGAATTATGGCACATTTTTCCCCATGTGACCATAATTCAACATGTGTTTTTGTCATCATGCATGGTGAATGATTCAAAAATTCATGGGGCACTTAGCCAAAAGATGGAAGTGAGTGGTGGAAAGTATTTTGGACCCATATGAGCCCATGTTCATGATTCCCTCTTCATTTTAGATTCTTTATAGAGTTTAGAGACAAAATAACCAAGTGGGAGACCTATTGACTAAGTGGTAATCTCACCTCCTTGTCTTTCATGACCACTCATGCACCCACATGGAGAATGGTGCTAAAATTCATGGGGTACTTAGCTAAAAGACAAATTAGCTTGGTGAAAAGTCCATTAGCCTCATTTGACCCCATGTGCATGATTCCTACTATAAATTGGACTCATGTTTAAGGTGGGAGACAAACTAATAAAGTGGTAATCCCACCACCCTTATCCCTTTTGTCATTTATGAGCCCACTTGAAAAATGGCACCATACTTCACTATTCCACTTCTTTGGCATGTTTCTTGATAACAAATGCTATAAATATGACCCTCCTTCTTCACCCATGGTTAAGTTGAATTTTGGTAAAATATATTTTTTTTTAGGTTTTCTAATTTTGAAGGAGGTCATCATCTTGGAGTTTATAAGAAATCAAATCAATGAAGCTTTGTCAGAATTATTGCTGGATTCTTCAACAACATCTACATCAACATCATCATCCACAACCATCTTCAAGAAGGCAAGGTAATCTTTGTTTATTTCTTGAATTTATTTATTTATTTCCATTTGTAATTTATTTTTATTAACTTCTAAACCATATACCCCCTTCCCTTCTTTATCCCATTTACCCTTTTCCATCTTCATCCCATTCATCCCTTTTATCCCATTTTACCTCTTTATCCTATTCATCCTTTTACCTCATTTTCCTCTTTATTACATTTACCTCATTTACCTATATTTTTATTTTTAAAATATTAATTATTTTAAAACATTAACCATCTAATAAACCCCCAACCAAACTATCTTTTGACTCTTACCAAATTATCAAACTGAAAACCACCATTTTGCCTTAACCAATTTTCAGCATTAGTTGATTTATCTAGTCACTGTCTTAGCAAAGCATTTAATTTATTTGTTTAAATATTAGTTATTTACTATTAATTGATGTTTTTAGTTTTAGTTTACTAAAATTTTATGAAAATTATATCATATCTATTTATTAAACTTAAGTGTTTAAAGTAGGTGGATTGACAGCATCCTAGAAAACTTTCACTTCTAGGATCTAGCTCATGTAGGCAACCCACCCATCTACTTATCTAATAAACAAGATTTTTTTAGTGATTTGTTATTTTCAGTCATCCTCCCAAGCCAAAAAGGAGATCTCCATAATCACTTGGATTCAATTCATGCACATTGTAACAGGTTTTTCTACATACCCTTATTTACTAGTTTCTTTCTTTACACACTAAGAAAATACAAAAAAATAGATATAAATAGTAAGGATTTCACTTTAATAACATATACTAATGTAGATTAGGTAGGTAGAATTGATGGTATAAATATAACAAATGGTGGTGAATTCTTTCTTGTAAATAGTGTTGTGTCATGGTTGAGTAAGAAATAACCATTAGTTTCCTTGTCCATAGTTGAAGTTGAGTACATATCAGCAACATCATGTTACACATAGGTTTTATGGATGAAACATACCTTAAGTGACTTTAAGATTAATAACGACAATCCAATTTCTATATTTGTGATAGTAAAAGTGCTATTAAATCTCTAAGAATATAGTCATGCATTCCATGACTAAGCATATTCCAATCAACTATAATTTTCTAAGGGAATAGGTAGCTGATCAAATTATCAAACTAGAGTATGTCACCACAAAATAACAAGTTACAAACATTTTTACAAAACATTTTCCAAAGGCAACATTTGATTTCTTAAGGTAGGAATTGGGAGTAATTCCTTCTTTTGTCAGTTACTAAGGAAGGTATGGACTGAGGGGGAGCTAACATCTAGGTATCTTTTAGCTCTAAGGATCAAGAGTCAAGAGTTTGTGATGGTCAAAATATGTTCAAGTGGAAGTGAGTAGTATCTTGCAATTTTCTAAGGATAAGTTTATATAATTCTCATTAGATAAATGAAGATGGATATTATCAATTTTGTAGAAGCAACACAAATAGATTTTAGGTTGGGAAACCCTTTTCCATTGATGTCAAAGGAGGAGAATTAACAAGATGACTATTTTTAGGGGAAAATAATGTAGCAGTAGAGATAGTTATATAAGGGAGAAATAGCAAGTTGTGTAACTACTATCTAGTTTCCTTTATTGAATAAATGATAGGGAAAATAGTAAATTGAGGTCAAGTTATAGTGTAAATTTATGTTCATCGAATGATAAAATCTACTCAGGTCATCATCTTATAAAGTTTTACTATCAATGACAAATGGGGAGTTTGTTGAGATGTCATTCATGTCAAAGGGTTTATTATTTAGTAAAGAATATGGTCATTAATGTCAATTAATTTATATGAGTAGCTATGGACTGTATTAGGCATGTTATGGACTACATTAGGTTTGTTATGGACTACATCAGGTTTATTACATACTACATCAAGTTTATTATGAACTACATCAAGTTTATTATGAACTACACTAGGTTTTATATGGACTATATCAAACATGTTATGGACTACATCAGGTATGTTATGGATTACATCATATTTTCTATGGACTATATCAGGCATGATACAAACTACATCAGGTTTGATACAAACTATATTATGGGTGTTATGAACTGCATGAAAGCTATTATAAACTACATCAAGACTACTACAAACCTCAATAGAATCACTATAGACATTTTTGAAAAGTATTTCTAAATGTATTCTAATGTTTTTTTGGTCTATTCCAACCTCAGGCTGACCTATGTGAGTGATATTTTATATAAGCTAATGTGAATTATGTTTTCAAAAGAGAATAAATCTTTATGTAAGTTGGCTATAGATTTTTATTTGGATGACTTTCAAGAGGTTATTGATCAATGTCTTGAATATAAGAAAGATAAAATTATCTTTTTTAAGTGTATGGAAGAAATTATAATATAAATTCTCTAAAGAGTAAAGCAAAGGTCTTTTGATAAATAGATAGCCAGAGAGAATGATAATATAAATTCACCAAGGAGCATAATAGAGGTCTAATTAGGAATGGATGTCCAAAGAGACATAAGTATGAAATCATCAAATGATTCATAGGAAGATTAACCCTAGAGTATCCAAAATTAGATAAAAGAGATGAGTAGAGAAGGTAGAGGGGATAGATTCTTTAAAAGTAAAGAGTAGAGAAAAAGAGCCTAATAAATCTAAGATTGTTAAGCAAAAAAACATTATAATGAATTTAAGATCAATAAGCAGAGAAACTAGAATTGTCCCATCATTTATTAACACAAGCAACTGATAAATGTGGATGATTAGAAGTAGCTAACTTGGTGATTGGCAAAGGGGGTTAAAGCCTCATGTAGATTAGTGTATATAAATCAAGGAGTTGGTGTTTCTTAATAAGTTGGTGCTTGATAAATCTTGTTTTCAAGTTGGTACTTGACTTTTGGGGTTGGTTCATCAAGCTAAGTTGGTGCTCAGTGATCTTGTTGACTCATTGCATATCTGATTTAGGATATGTAGTCCATGTAGTGATCATTGTGGTTTTTCTTCCCTTTAAGGGTTACCCACCTATATCATGTATTATGTCTTTATGTTCTCTATTATAGCTTGATTTTTCTATGTATTTTGTATTGATGCTTGACTAATGAACTAAATAATTAAAATAAAGTTTTAAGAGCTCATTGATTCACTGCACCCTTAGTGGTTGTGCTTCCAACATTATTTCATAATCCTCTATTCCTTTAGGTCAAGTCCACACTAGGCAAATAGGGGTGATTTAACACCTGTCTAGTAATGCATACTTTTCTCATGTACTCTATTTGTTATATTTTAGAAATAACACACTTCCCAAGACTTTCCTACACATTTCAATAGGTCAATTGTTATAAATATTTTAAATATTTATCAATAATATTGCATCAAGTGTCACACTTGAAAGGAGCTGCAATCACTTACAGGGCATCTCTCTTTTTATTTCAAAGGCATCTATTTTTTCATAAATATATCTTTTATAATTCTAATACAATTTTATATTCCTTAGACATGTATAACATTATTTATTGTATGTTGAAAGAATCCTTTGTTAATAATTCCAATAAAATTTATTAGTTACATTCATATGATCTTTCCTAAAGGGATAAAAACATCATCATAAGGCACTTTGGGCTATTTAGGCAACACTTAGTCAATAAGTGGTTTTCGAAGGATAGCTCAACCATTCCCACTTCCTCCATTTTTACCCCTTTTACATTTGATCTCATTTTGTGTGATTTATAGGACTAGGGTTATGATTCTATAGGTATTTTACACATAAATTTAGGATTCACTCATAAATATATCACATTAAACCATATGCAAAAAATCTCATATTTTTAGATCCAATGCACCATCTAATAGGACAAAGTCATAGTAGCAAACAATAACACATTGTACTCATGTATACCTCTTGCATACTTATCCTAGTAGGTAGTGAGATGGTATTTTATTATGCATATATGTTTTCAAGCTATCTAATGTAGTTATAGCTTACATAAATTTAACACATTATGAAATAAATCAATTGCAAGAAAATTTCTCCAACCCTAACCCTAATTTCTATTTTTAGTAATTTATAAATTTTGTAAATTCTATAGATTTGTGTATTTATTTTATTTTGTCTTATATATTATTCTAGATCATATTTCAATATTTTACATTTTTAATTAGAGTCAATAGTAATTCATAATTAATTTTAGTGTAAAGATTTTGTTGAACCACTACAATTGGAAAACTTCATGTTTCTTATTGATTGATGGCATAGGGTTTCAATTTAATTATGTAAATTATTGAAATAAAACAATACAATCCTCAAATTTGGATATTATCCCTAACATAATGATTCATCATTTTTGACTTTGGAGTAACTTGACACTAAAAAAAATTGTCATATCACCTTTGATGAAATTATGTGTGCTCCAGAGTCAATTAACATTACCATCTTGTATTTTTGGAGTAAGCCCACCACCTTAGGTGTTTGAGGAGTGTTAATACCCAAAATTTCATGACAAGAGATTTAGGTTTGGATTCTTCAGGTACCTCCTCTATCTCTTCCTCATCATCATTGGAGGCATCATCCTCTTCATAATATTTAGTGGATCCCTCAATGTAGAATAACTTCTTCTCAGCACATCTATGTCCTTTACTCCACTTGTTGTCATAGTTGAAACATAATCCTTTTGAATTTTTATATTGATTTTATTGAGGGTTCAATCTGGTAGGAAGAGGAAATGATGGTGTTGATATGTTATGATATCTAAATTGAGTGAATAACTTATTCTTGTTGGATATGAATTTTTCTTCAGCCTTGCATGCCATGATAATAGAATCAAAAACCTTAAGTGGATTAAACATGTGTACCTCATGTTGAATGTGGTCCTTGAGATCTCCTAAAAATAGGTCATTTAATTTTTCATCATAATTTGTTTCCACACATAAAGATAGGTTTTGAAAATTATGAATATAATCCTTGACTAAACTAGTATATTGTAATTTGTCAGTTGGTTGAAGTAATTCTCTGTCACACTATTATTATGGTGTAATTGTAGCTTATCTATAAAAATTGACTAGGTGATACTGAGAGTCATCTTTTTATTTTGAGCACACAACCAATAATGCCAAATGAATTATTTAGGTTATAAATACAAGGATGCCATGGTAACCTTATGTCCACATGGGATCTAATGAAGATAAAAACAATCTCCATTTTGTTTATCCAATTGAGTGGATCATATCCATCAAGTTCATGCATATTTACCTTTGGTAATAAGTTTTATTGTGGCAAGGTACTTGGATTTGGATTAGGTAGGTTAGGAGATCCACCTTGGTGGGGTTGTGTAATAGTGATAGATGGATGATTTGATTGATTATTTTATAAATTCATCATGATATTTTCCAAAGTAGATTTTATGGATTTCATATCAGATTGTATGTCTTACATCTCACTTTGAATGCCTTGCATATTTTAGTCAAGTTGGCTCACTTTATGATCTATCTCAAAGAACTATGTTATAAAGGATCTCGTAACTCCCACTTTTGAATCCATCTTTTCCTTGTTAGGATTTTTACCTAGGGTTTTGGCACCCTTTCCTCAGCCCCTAGTTTGTGGTCCTGCCATAAAAGGACTTGACAATGTTGACCCTAATTAGTACTTTTGACCTAACTTTGACCAAGTAATTTTGTACTTATGTTGGCCTCAAATTAGAAAATACAAATAACATACCCAATCTATATTTTTATAATATTTACAGAAAATGTAAATGAATATGAAAAATTCATTGAATTACACATTATAGAGTAAATTTATGGAAAAACATAAAATGGAAATAAATTTTGAAAAATAGATCCAATTGAGCTAAAATTTTAATGAAATCTTAATTTAATTATTTATCTCTTTAATTAAAAATATTGAAAATAAATTCATAACATTTTGTGAGATATATCCAAATTATAATATCTAGGGGTTTTATCTTGATTATAGCCCCAATCAATGCTCAGATACCACTTGTAATGATATTACTTGACCAAATAATTAGAATAATAGAAAGATATCATAATGATATGTAAATATAGTTGGAAAATATGAATAATATATAAGCCACTTTGATGGGGCAACCTCCCAAATGCTTGTAATAAGAAATGAATACTCTAATATGATGATAAACAAATACCCACAACCACCTATTTATAGTCTATCTAGGCCATGGTTACTCCATAAGCAGACCTAATAACCTAATGAAAGCATAGATAAATGTGATATAACATCAAAGAAGGATAATTAATCCATAAGTTGATTATTCCTATCTCAATACATGTGATAGGTTAAGATCATAGCATGCCATAATAAGGACACAAGAGCCACATGGTGCTAGTGTCCCTAAAATGGTTCTTATGTCTTTTACTCTAACTTTATTAAATGAATATATTTTCAAAAATAGACGCCTCCTAAGTTTGGCATAGACACCTTTTATTATCAAAACAATCAATAAAATTCTATAAATACATGATTTTTATCCCTATATCTAATGGATGGAAATTAGATGCAAAATACATATTCAAACACATAATAAGTTGAGAAAATTTAAGTTTGTCAATCCATATTCTATCCTACTTATGTATACTGCCATCTATAGTATACCTAAGCTTGGATTTCATAGATTTCTAATCTCAAGCATACTTAAGGCACTCAAGGACACTATCATACTAGCATCAATTTCACTTACACCAGTACTTAGGTGGGGAGAACTACATAGGTATTGATCCCTCCTTGGAGTATTGTTATGTAGACAACTCTCTTAACAATGAGGTATTAAGGATGTCTAACTTATCCTACTAACAAACACATTTTTTAGATCATACCCTAATTACATAGAGGATTAGGGTTTGCACCATAAATTAGTCAATACAAGGTACAATACAGAGTTCTAAAATTCATGTGTAAAATAATAAACCCCAAAAATCCAAACACAGGTGCACGTAGAGTTTAAGATAGTCCTGCATATAGGACACTAGTTCTAATATTAGGACACTAGAGCCACATGGTGATACTATTAATTTTGGTACTACTGTCTAGGAGGGGTTTTGGTATGGGGATCTAGTTGATGACACTTAGACCAAATTCCTTTTTAGTTTATATCACTTAGATCATCCATATTAGGTGATTTCTAGATAAGTATTTATTTACATTATTTATTACTATTTTTAATAAAGTCAAAGCTAGTCATTTCTATAATAAATTAGTGGCTATATATTTATTGTTTATTATTTCCCTAATTTAGTCTACTCATCCCTTTAATCAAACATAGGATTTATCTACACTAAGTCCTAAGAGGTTAAAACACTAAGCCCAATTTGATAAACTAAAGCCAAAAATCTACAATCCTTGAAGTAAAAGGGGTAAAATGAGACTAGAATAATGACTAATTAATCTCAATCAAGGGTGAAATTATCCTATAATAAACTAATATTTCCATGAATGAGATATGGCTAATTATGACCAATAATGAATAATTAAGGCCAATTTGTGTGTTTATTCCCAAATTGACAAACTTGTGCATTGAGAATGACTAACTGAAATAAATAATGACAAATTAAAAATAATTAAACTTAGTGAAAGGTGAAAATAATTCATCAAATCAACCATTAATTTATTTAATATGGGATAATTATGATCAATAATTACCAATTAGGGGGAAATGGTTGAAATTAGCCCAAATTTAACCAAATCTTGTACTTGTTATTTCAAACTATGAAAAATATAGCAATAAACACAATGATCTGAATTGAAATGGATTGATATATATTAGAATTACTTAAATTATAAATGATAAAGGAAGAGAGGGATGATTTACTTAGCTAATTTTGTCTATTTTTTACTCATATAATCCATCATTTAATTTAGAAATACCATGTATGATGAAGATATAATTATTTATACTTGTTACTCATATAAGCCATCATTTAATTTGAAAATGTCATGTATGTCTATGTCAATGACTCAGGATATAAATAATGATTGAAAACCTACATGGACACTATCAATAAAGTTAGACACCTACAACAACTAAAATTGTAAGGGTTTATTGGTAGTGTCATTTCTCATATTAGGGGTCTAAAAATCTTGGTCACCTTGTGACTACACCTATGATTTGATCATATGTGTGCACACCTATTTGATACTATGTCAAAATTATTATTTTTAGTCTCTTTCATATAAACCTTAATTATGCTTTTTTGACCATGAGATGCCCTTAAAAAGGGTCAGTATTTTGAGTTATAATTATCCTAACCACTCCATTATGAATTTTAATAATTGTTCCAAAACTTTGAAGAGGGCTCAAATAACATGTTTTTATCCCATGTATGTGTGTGAGTGTGAAATATCTTGAACAATAATGAATTCAATGTTATCTTTTGACCTTTGATACTTGGCACCATTTATCTTTGACTTTTTTTATTTAGATTTAAATCTATGGACTACTCGAGGGCTACTCTGTGAATATTTTAGATATGTGTATGCCTTTTGATAATGTTTTAAGATAATTCTAGATGATTTCCAAGTGATGCTCAAGTGAATAATGACATTAAGAGTAATTTATATTTATAGATGACTCTTCATTAATTCTCATTGTGACTGACCCATGAAACATGTCTAGGCCAACTTAATGGAGACTTTCTAATTTAAAATAAGTTTTTGAGGGCCCATAGACACTCCTAATATAGGGAGACACATACGATAAGTGATTCTTCAAATTTAATGGAATTATCCTAAAAGTGAAAAACATGGATCTAAAATATGGAGACTATTTATCTAGGATTTTAGACTGTTCCTTTATAGACTCAATTGATCCTAAATAAATGTATCTAGAAAATAAGGGTGGCTAATAAAATGTATGGGTAAACAAATAAAGTGCAAGTGTGTTTAATAATAAAATATATGTGTAATGTCCAAAGCACGTCAAAGCATTTTAAAATTGATTTTTTCAAAGTACCAAATACAAAATTTAGATGTTTATAGATGCCACCATTTTGATTTAATAGTGTAAATATAAATAAAATGACAAAAGAAGTAAAATTGGTACTTGTTATAACTACTCTTAGTGTTGATATGTATAACTAAAATGTATATTTTCTCCATGTGAAACCTAAAATAAACACATATAGACCAATGTCTCTTCATAATAAGAAATATGAAATAGTCTAAATCATTGAAAACCTTGAAATTTTAAAGCTAAGGAAAGAATATAACTAATTGTATGAAAATCGAGCCATCAATTTTTAAAATTGAATGGAGAAAACCATGGGGTCATAATTCCCAAAGGAGATGTAATAACTAAAATTATGATTTGAGGAGTGTAAGTTCCCCAACTAAACATATTGAAAAGGTGGTGTTAGAAGTTCAATGATGCATAACCTCAAACACACATCCCTGAGTAATAAATTCACATGGATGAAATTATTAGCATTTGGATGCTAAATTATGGTGTAGGTGTCTAATACTTATAATTATATCATATGATTTGTTGCCTTGCTATTTTGGTATAGGTCATTGTTCCTACTCGAAATAATTCTACATGTAAACATCAAGTCCTATCTATGCACATAAATTCAAAAACCTATCTATTTCTATTTGAAACTTAGGTCCACTTTTGACACTAGGTTTAGGCCTATAAAATGGGGGAAATGGTGGGTTTATCTAACCTCAATCAATCCATACTAAATGGTTGAGCACTTATTACATATCTAATGCTTTGAAGAGGGAAATCAGAATATATATAGTTCTCCTTGTTAGGTGTATGTGTGTAATGGTACTCCTTTAATGAATGCAACTTGTAATATATATTTTTATAATTTTAAAATGGAAGGCTTGGCTTGAGTGATTTAAACTTTGGCTAGTACGTACTCCTTATGACTAATTTATTAATTGGGAATTTTAGGATGGTCCCTTTTAATGTGAAAGTATTAGAATAGGCTTGTTTGATAATGTCAGATAATATAATAGGATTAGACCTAATGTGTATTTATATGTGACTCTTTGGGTACTTTCTAATGCCACCCATAAAGATTATTTTAATTTAAATTATAATAATTGCTTAGTGTGGGGATGAATACAAAAGAGTTAGACACCTAGAAATTTCACATGTCTGAATCATCTAAATTTGTTTGAAAGATATGAATACTAATATGATGATTTAGAGATAGTTTAAGCATAACACTAAACATGTTAATAAAAAACTAGGGAATTCTTATAGATGATTGATAGCAAATCAGGAAGGTTAGAAACCTATAAAACATGTAGATAAAAGAGAAGGATCTATAAGAGACATGTGTATGCACAATGTATGTAAGGTGAAGTTACGTCAAGACTGACATTCTCAAGTTTCTAATATCATATTTTAGTGTCTAATAATTCCTTAACTTTATTATGGTATTGAAATGAAATACAATACTAGATAGAAAGGATAAAGATATGTACATGAGTGTGTAAAAAAAAAAATCTGTGGGAGGAAGATTCAAATGTGTAGTTTTATCTAATAAAATATTCAATGAACATGTAGAAATAAATGTCCATATATGTAAAATTTTTAAATTAAATTGAAAATTTTTAAATTATAAAGAGTGTAGACACATAAATCTAGTCATATATACTCATCAATGCTATTTTTTTGCAAATTATAAACCACATGACTTGTGAAAAAATACATGAATCAAGTTTATGTTTTCTCTAAGACATTTTTATATATGTGAGCTCAACCCTTTGTTTTCCATTGCTAATATACAAAAAATTTAATGTAAAATCCTTAAATTATATAAAATCACCTTTAAACCATCTCTAGTTCAGGACAAGTAGCTTTGTTCCTCTTGGACAGATTTGCTCTAATAAAATTGGAGCATAGTGCACCCTTTTTCATGTAGGACAACTACATCCCACACCAAATAATGGCTAGTTTCAAAATTTGAAATCAATATTTTTGGTCTTATTGCACATTTAATAAGGCCAACTAAATGAAATTGTCAACTTATTCACTTATAAATACAATTCAAGAGTCAATCCTTAAGGAAAGTTTCTATTCACTTGGTCCAAACTTGTACACTTATGCATATTGATAAAAATTTCCCTAATCATTCACAAAGAAAAGCCATAAGCCAAGTCAAGATCCCTCTAAAATAATTCAATAACTATCATTATAAAGTATCAAAGGCATCTTATCGATGCATGCACCTAGTCAAAATAACATAATTTAACATTAAATCTAGGTGGGATAACTATGTGTAATTGATTTTCTTCCTTGGAGTATTGAATATGTAGGTAGGGGTGAATCATCAAGGAGGTGATTGAGGTCATCTCATCCCATTACACTCCCCTCTTTTTCTTTTAAGTTCTCAAGTTATAGAAAATCCTTAAGGGTTTCAAATACAAGAGATGAAAAATAATGATTTATATACTATTAAACCATAGTTATGATATATCATATTACTTAGTGTCCATTGGTTTATAAGGTGAAACAATCAATTTTTACACACACTCAATTGAAACAAGTCTATGGTTAATAAACTCATATGCACTATGTCATTGCTAATCTATAGTGGACATACCCATAAAAATCTTTAGATTTTGACTCTAATCTATCATTTTTAGATTCTTGATTTTTCTGTCAAAACATATCACAATCAACTGAGACAATTCTATGGTCAATGGATTTGAAAACACTACATTGCCATCCACCTATAGTGTACTTATCCAATTTTGTTTATGTTCCTAAATCTAGACCTGAGCTTTTGTAATCATCTCTTATTCTAATTTCCACTTATAAATAGTTATAATAATCAACATAAATAAATGTACAAGCTAATTATATTTCTTCTTAGTGTTTTCCCAAAATAGAAACTTTCCATATTTAAAAATTTGTCAAAATTATAATAATTAAATATTGTATATATTTATCATTTTTATATTTCTAGTTTTAAACCTATGTAATCACATAAAAATTTATTTATTTTATAAAAAATAGATTAAGAAATATTAGTGAACATGAACTTTTATTTTTGAGCCTTTGATTTCTAATTTAGTCTTTATTTTCATTTATCAATTTCAATTTTATTTTTTATTTATTTTCCTAGAAACTGTGTTCTTGAAATTTTAAATCTCATAAGAGATGTTATTCTGGTAAAGTAGTCTTTAGTTTTAAATGAGTTATGGTGTGAGGGTTAATTCCCTAATACTCAAGACATTAGAAAACACTATTTATAAATTTTATTTTTTGCATACCTCATGGTATATCAAAAATGCCTAGGATTTTATTTTTCATCCATAGGAAGCCTTCAACCATTTTTTCTTGTAATGCAATGATATGCAATTATCCTATATAATTTACTTTCAATGTATTATATGGGTACAATAAAGGTAAAATCCTTTG